>PVJA010001308.1:0-130847 GCA_004027025.1 Myocastor coypus
ATTTTTAACAGCTGAATCACAATTCTAGAGATGAAAAATATATGGGATAGGATTAACAGCTGATTAGATTTACTCAGAGTTTACCTTGATTATGTGATAGCTATAAGTAATTTTAAAAATCCTGGCGCAACCAGTTCTTTTACTTTAATTCACATTTGTAACCAATACTACCGGACTTTTCTATGACAGTACCTGTGAGTTAATTAAGAAATCACTTGGTATTGATGTTAAGAAACCAGGCACATCCTTCATCAAAATAAACTCTTTTCAAGTCATCAGGGTAAATGCTGTCTGCTTAATGATGCTAAGTGGTTGGCTCATTAACTTGTCATGAATAAATCCCCTTCTCAGATTACAGGCATGGCACGCCTTTCATCTTGTATGCTGTAGATATGCGACTCTAATGGGCAAAAGCACAAGATTTGGAGACTTGATTTTTAATATCATTCAATCACTATTAGTTGAATATGTCCCAGAAATAGTACAAGGTGTTGGGGGGACCCATGGTAAACAGAACGCAGGTAGCATCAGTCTTCACAATGCCTAATAGTGGAAGACAGATGAGGGGACTTGCGATTATGATGTCAGGAGATGAAGTTATGATGGAGAACAGAATACTCATGGAAACATCTGGAATGGCATCTGCTCAGATTTGGAAGCCAGACACGTGGAGGAATAAGGTCCCCTGTGAATCAGAAAAATGCACAAGTGTTTATCCACTGAAGAATTGGGCAAAGGAATGGCAAAAGGTCGAGTGGAGAAAAGGCATCTCTGGGGAATGCAGGCAACTCAGCTTGGGAGGAACATTTGAAGACTAGCTGGTTGAAAGAGAGAGGTGGGGAGGTATATAACTTGTTGCCCTTAGGTGAAGGAAAAGGAGTAATTCAAAATGTTACCAGGTTTCCACCCAAAGCGTCTGTAGTAGTTGATACAATGTGTCAACTTGGCTGAATGACTCAGCGGCCTGGTTCCTTGTCGGTGGGAGCCCCACTCTGGGGTACAGTTGGTTCCTCCCTGGAGCGTTACCAGGGCCTGCCTAGGATATGATTGGCTTTCTCCCTAGAGCGGGATCAAGGGCCCATCCTGGGGTATGATTGGTTCCACCCTAGGGCACAATGGGCCCACGTCAGAATGACTGAGCACAAAAAGACTTTTTAAAGGGCTGAAGAAGGAATCAACACTTCACTTCGCCGGAGAAGCTTCAGTCTTCGCATTCAGACTGGACTTTATCGTCTGGCTTGTAGCCAGACTCTTCGGCCTCCAGCTTGGATCTTTCGCCATCTGTCGCAGACTCTTCAGCGTCCATTCTGGACACTTCAGTCTTCCATTGCAGACCCATCAGCCAACGAATAGAGACTTATGCATAGTGCTGCAGTGAAGTCCAGACTTCAGGATTGAATTCTTCAGTCTGGAGCCTGCAGATGCCCTGAGCACTCTTCCTCCTCTGACTCTGTGGCTGACTATTGTAAGCCAATCTTAGAATTTCTTATAGATTGTATATTTTGTGTTAATATCCATTCCTTATATTATATCTATGTTGTCCTTCTAAGTAAAACCCTGACCATTACAGCATCCTTAGTTGGAAAGTCCAAAAGCAAAGGTGCTTCAAAGTCTGAAGCTTTTTCAGCTCTGATGTGAAACACAGGTGGAGAATTCCTCACCTGATAGATTGTAGCAGGTTCAAGTCAAGACCAAGCACACTAACAGCATTGCCTAAAATTACCTTCAGGCTGAGAGTGTATGAGAAGTAAACCAATTTCTGTTAAAACTTGCACTCCCTCTCCAGTATCTCTTATTGTGTGTGTGCATGTATGCCAAAATCTTAAAAAATCTGGAACACTTCTAGTCTCAAATATGTTGGATAAGGGATACATCCTGTCACTTAAAAATAGTAGATTTAGAGTTGGGCATGGTGGGGCATGCGTGTAATTCCAGTATTTTGGAAGGGTAAAGCAGGAGAATGTTAAATTTGACCTCAGCTTGGGAAGTTCAATGACTTAGGAGACCCTCTCACAGAAGGAAAAATTAAAGGGAAAGATCAGTTTCAGCTTCAGTCCTTAGTCACACACACACACACATACACACACACACACACACACACACACACACGTTAACTCAGGATATTCAAGTTGAAAAAAGGATTTATAATAATTCAGATGAGGCGTGACATTAAACAGGATGGAGCAAAGACTGTAAATATCAGGAGAAATATACATTTTCAACGGAAAAGGCAGCACTGGATTCAGCAGAATGTAGTGCCCCAGTACTGACAGGGCCTGCAGGGGAGGTAGGAAACATGGGTGGAATAACTGGGGAATAACTGCAATGCCTGTCCCGAGCTCTCTTCTCTGAATGCCCGCCTGGCCTCTGCTGCATGATCTGCTAATGCCTGTGCAGGCTCATGCTCCTTGGAGCTCAGCAGCATCTTTGGTGTTGCCTGGCAACAGCTGTGCCTTTCTGGAGTCGGCTCTTGTCCTACTTCTCTGTGGTGCTTCAAAACCGCTCCACTCTGCTTTCACGGCCTGCCCCGGTCCCCTTTTGGCTTTTAGAGGCCCCTCCCAATTTGTCACGAACAGCGCATGCTAGCTAGTGGGATGGACGCGCCCTGCCTGCTCGTCCCTCTATCCGCTTCTCTCTATAGCTCTCTCGGGAGGTGTAGCGGGACGCGATCCTCACGCGGCATCGCAAGCACAGCCCCTCTGCTGGGACCCAAGTCCCGCTCCTCTCACACCCCTCGTCACTTTGGGCTTTGCCTCCACCCACTAATTCCTCCTTCTCCAGCTTCTTTTCTCGCTGGGTTCATTCACATTGGCACCCAAACCTCGCCAAGCCTCTGCCACGTGGACGTTCCTCCGTCATCTCCTGCACTCTGGCTATAGCTCCATCTTTCCAGTTTTCCTTACCTGGGAGCTAGTCGCCTTCTCTCCCCGCTGCTCACATTCCTACTGATACCTTCGTGGTCAGAGACTGCTGGGGCCTCGGTGACCTAAGTCCAGGGGATTTTTGTTGTTGTTTTTGTGGCTGGCTCAGCCTGCCCTGGGGGCGGGGCTGGTGTGGCACGTGGTGCCAGGGACCGAGCTGCAGTCCCTGCTTGCTTGCCTAGGCTTGCCTCAGCAGATGCTTTAGACTGCTGAGCTATCTCGCAGGCCTGTCCAGGGGATTTTCCAGAGGCTTTATCTTGCCTTTAACTGCACGGCAGCCTCTATTGTTATAACGGCTGGGTTTCATCATGAACTTCTCTCTGCCCTTGCTGTGCCTTCTGGTCCTTTTCCTATTCCTCTCCCATTGCTGGAACATTACAAAAACGAAAATACTGTGCTTAAAGGTTGACTACCACCACTTCTCTCTTTAAAGAATTTTAACAAATATTGGGTTTCTGCTTATGTATACAGTAAACATATGATTGAGCCCTTGCTTAACCAAAGTGCCCTATGAATACTGTCCTTGGAGTCTGTCTGTTCTTTAGAAATGAGTGGGACTTTTCTGGGGGAAATTCATTTTATTTTTCAGCCTACACACATATCCTTACGTACCCAAATAAAATTTTTATTTGATCTCATTCTCTTATTTATACGTTTAAAGATTGCATTTAACCTAAGTTCTTTTTTCTTGAGACAGGGTCTCATTATGCAATTCAGGATGGCTTTGAGCTCACTTTTGTAGCCCAGGCTAGTCTTGAACTCACAACTATCCTCCTTCCTCAGCCTCCCAAGTTCTGGGATTACAGGTGTGCACCACCACACCTGGCCTACACTAGGTTGTATCTGAAACCTTGGAAACTTTTCCCTGGCTTATGTTTGACTTGTGTTATATTCAGCGAAATAGACCTGAATATTTCCCTGTGCATTTATACATAAATTCATTTTTTTCTTTTGTATTTTAGGGAAGGGTCTACAGTGCTCAGGGACTCACTACTAGATCGGCCTCATAATGATTTGCCTGTATACAGCCTCCCAAGAGCTGGGATTACAGGTGCTGCCACCATGCTCAGCCTCCATTGCAGTTTCAGTGCACCCTGGGGGGTGGGGCCAGCAAGATAGGCCCTGGGGATCGAACCCCTGGCCCCTGCTCCTGCTTGCAGGTGTTTTAATCCACTGAGCGATTTGGCTGGCTCCATGTTTAGCTTTATGGAGTTTTAAAACAATCTTATGTAAATATGTATTTGGCATTTTTTAAAATAAAGAAGATGGTAACAATGGCTCTTGAAACATTTTTCTTGTCACACTAATATGCCAGTTGCATTCTTTTAATGCGAGTTATGGTGTTCAGTAGGCACTGTGTTAGCTTCCTAGTATAGTTGTAATAGATTGCCTCATGAACCATGATGACGGTTTAAAATTACAGAAATATATGATCCAACAATTCTAGAGCTCAGGGGTTCAAAGTGGGCCTCATTTGGATAAACCCAGGGAATCTGGGCAACTCGGCTCCTTCTGGAATGTGTAGGTGAAGACGCTTTCCAGCTTCTAGAGCTGTGGTGAACCTAGGGCACGTGTGTTATTGTGCTTTTCCTTGTAAGACAAAAGGCTAATGTAGGAGGTTCCCCCTCCTCCATCAAAGACCTCAGGACTCAAGTTTAAGTTCAGCACTGGCACGTTGTGAGAAGTAAGCGGGTTTGGGGTTGCAGTTCAGGCACTTGGTCTCTAGAAGGTTCACCATCATGTTCTAGAGGAATCTGTATTCCTTGGTCTCTGGATCTTTCTCCATTTTCAAAGCCATAGGTGTAGCATCATGAAAGCTCTCTTTCACTCTTAAGTGTTCACCTTCCCCTTTCATTTACAAGAATGTTAGTTCTACCTATGTAATCGAGCTTGTGTCTCCCATCTCCTGAGGGGATTTCACTGACCTTAGTCTCCCATCTCAAGACGCTTAATTTTAGCCTCTGCCAAGTACCTTTCGCCATATAAGGCAGAATGTTCCCAGGTTCCTGTTCTTATGCTATGGACATCTTCAGGGGCCGTTCTCCCGGTCACCTTGCCCCACTATCCATGGCTGTCTTCCACTTCTTATTCTATGTTTTCCTGGTGACCTTTCTCAGTCTTGTGGACAATGACACCCTTCAGTCTCCATCCTTAGCTGCAACTGAGCATCAGGACCCTGTCCCCTCCCCCGACATCCTGAGACTCATCTTGAAGTCTTTGCACACCTGGCTTCCTTTACTTGAGTAGCTTCGTGTCCTCTCCTCCAAGTACCCTATCGTCTTTGCTCTTTAGGACTCAAGAGATGTACATTCTTCTCCAGAAGCTTTATTATTACTATTATTATTTTTGCCTTCAGATGACTTTTCATACATTATAGAGCCCTATCTCCTGAAATTTTTGTTCTGTATTCTAAAGACCTGTGCTTTACCTTCGTGTTATAAGAGTTGTTGTTTCTTGGACAACATGGTATGGTGCATTTATGCTGGGCTGTGGGAAGGAGCAGATAATGCTTCATTTGCTTTGTCTCCTTTTTGCAAGCAATTGTTTCTCCTTTTCCTCCTCTTAATTTCTCATTTCTTTTTGTTTGTTTTTTGTTTCTTCTTCCAGTTTTGCGTGAGTATGCTGGAAGAGAGCATCATTTTAGCAACATTACAACAAATTCTGTGAGATTCATATTATTTTGTGTGAAATTCTGTATCACATAATTTTTGTTTTAGTACTATTTTGCACTCTTTTTTTTTAAATTTTTATTTATTTATTTTTTCTTGTTTCAGAACCTTTGTTTATTTATTCACTCATTTTTATGGCCGGCTCAGCCCACCCGAGGACAGGGCTGGCGCAGCATGTGGTGCCGGGGATCGAACCGCGGTCCCTGAAGCTGCCCAAGCTTCCCCAAGCAGGCGCTTTAGACCACTGAGCCATCCCGCTGGGCCCTGCACTCTTTTTATAAAATTAAAAAAATTGTCATTGCTTATAGCCGCAAGTGCCTGGACCACGTTTGCTAGTCTGCTGAATATACGGGTATAGAAAAAGCAGTCCTGGGAACCGACGTGTGCTTTTGGGTCAGGCATCAAAGCTGCAGCTGCTGGTCGGTTTTCATTCGCTGAGCTTCTAACTTTGCCTGGCTGATACAGCTAAGAAAGAAGGGGTCAGCTGAGGCTCTCCCACTCTCAACCAGGGTTCTCTCCACACAGCTATTCTTGAGCTCCTGATCCTTTCTCCTATCCTTGTGCCTTTAGGATGAGGAGTAGCTTCTTCTCACTGTCGTAGGCCCAGGCACTGCCCAGGTCCTTGTTGGCTTCTCTATTCCTGTCCTCCTTTGCCAGCTCTTCCCTTACTTATCTTGTCCTTCTTATTTTATTTATCTGACTTGAATGCGTTTCTGTCTCCTGCTGGGGTCTTCACAATGTGGGCAGTGGTCGTCGTATTTGATTTGTACTGAGCTTCTGAGTGTTGGCAACCAATCTTTTGTCCTTGGACTCTAATTTTTCTGGAATGAACACAGAATTCTGTGACAGTCATTTTTGCAATATCACAGGACGGATGAGCATGTTACTTTTCATCGAACACACATCTTTATCTGAAGGAAGTTTAGAAGGGATAGCGCCAGAGCTGATAGTGTGAAATAGGGGTAGGGAGAGATTTCAAAGTCTCTACACTTTGAGTTTCGACTCTAGAGGCGCTTCCTCTAGGCTTGGCATGCTGGGTTTTGTCAAAGGCAAAGTGAAATGATGCTGCTTATATCCCTGGGTTGTTGAGAAGATCAAATGAGCCTCCAAGTCCCCTAGCATAGGACCCAGATGCCCACATTGCTAGTGCATCGTGTCTTTCACCACGGGGCAAAGCAAACCGAGGGGCAAGGGAGGCCCTGTGACACAGCCAGGAGACAGAATGGCAGGACAAAGCCTGGCCCTGCATGTGACTGTCAGGACTCTGACCTGGTGATGAAGGATGCAGGGTCTCTTGCAAGCGTCCCTTCAGCCCACCCATCTATACACAGGCTGGCATCTAGGTGAGGAAACAGTCAGATGTGTAAATAAGTGCCGTACTGGACAACTTGGCCAGGTTTGACATAGATCGTTTTTTTTTCCTCGTTCATCCTGTCTTTACATGCCTTTGTAACTATAAAATTCTTTAGTCAAACCCACAGTCACAGAAGACAGAAAAGTTGAAAACATGTGGTTCAGGAGAGCAGAAGAGGTTCATTCCCTTGAACCTTATTTCCTAACCCAAGGTCTCTTCCTACGGCAGATGCTCCATAGAGCAGAGGGCCCGTTTAGAGAAGCCTCTGGCAAGCGCTTACTGGTTATTTTAGGGGATAGAATTTGTGGGCTATAGTCCCATTCCAGAAAAATCTCCCCATACAGTGAACATTTCTGAAGTCCTGTTTCCTTCGGACATATTTTGACGCTTGGAAACTCAGACATAATGAATAGAGCCTTTCGAGCGAACAATTGCTCAAGAGCATAACTTATTTTAATGGCCCCATTGCTTGAAACTAAACTTCCACCATCTGTTCTACCCTTTAACTGCAAATGCAAAAAGAACATGATTCCCTGTGGCATCATAAAAAGTTAGATATAAGTGATTTAAATGCATGTTTTGGTTCTGTAGTCAGGGCAATATACTTCTGAAGGAAGGCTTACATTGAATTTATTTTTTTATGGCAAAATAAAAATTCAGAGTGGAAGAATTTTTCTGTTAACAAAATAGTAACTTACTAGGCACAAAGTATGTTCTATGACTTCATTCATTCATTCATTCATTCATTCATTCATTCATTCATTCATTAGTTTACTCTGCAATTTTTTTTTTCTACAAATACATAGGGAATGCCTCCATGTAACTGGTACTCTGCTAGACACCTGGGAGCTGGATATTAACAGGGATAATTGGTGAGAACCTTGACACCCCTAAAGGCAAATGCAACAGACAATTTCATGTAAATGTACATAAAAGCATCATATAAATTCCGACATGCATTCCACGTTCTGCTTCAGAATGCTAATGGAAAGGAAAGGAAGGGAGCTTACAGCCGGATCATAGTTTGGAGGCCTCAGCTGCACCACAGTGGGTCCTCTTTTTCCTTACATAATGACAGACAAGTAAAACATAGCAATAGAAAAGAACGTAAGAAATAGCATTAATTCTGTATTCCTTATATAGACAAAGAAATTTCACCCCCGAAGAAGTTATTAGAAACCTCCAAAATTTTAGTTTGCAGTAGTTCCTCCATTTTAGGTTGTGTAATTATCCACAAAAACTTTAATTTTACATTTCATTACATTATATTGGGGCATTTAATACTAAGATATGTACATATGTGAATATATACATATATACAGATATGAATTCATATATTTGAATGATTACAATTATAAATTATGTACATTATGAGGTATAGAAAATTCAAAGGAAAGCAATGACAAGAAAATAAGAAATTTTTTGTCTTAATGCTATAGTTTATATTTTAAGTGGTCCCGAAAGCCTCCTGTATGCATCAGAGGACTGTGTTAGGGAGCTCAGGAGCTGACTTATTGCCAGGAGGAGGGATCTGGCTGAAAGGGGCGGGTCCTGGGCCGCATTACCAAGAAGGACTCATCCCTCTTCCTGCCTTCCCTTCTCTCTCTTGTTTCCCAGCCACCACGGCGGTGTGAGCCAGTCTCTTCCACCCAGACCCATGGCACAGCTCAAGGGCCATGCAAGATCAAGGCCTCTGCCACTGTGTGCCCCAGTAAACCTCTCCTCCTTTCGTGTTGCTGGTGCTGGGTACTTTGTCTGGGATGTGAGAAGGTGACTGAGACGCTCATCAGCTGTGAAGCCATCAAACTGAGGCAGGCATAGTAGTTTCTGAAGGCGCACTAAACACTTAGATGAGGTTCATTGCTAACGTAATTAGTATAACGCCAAAGTCCAACACTTTTTAAGAATGTGTTTGAAAGATTTGTAACTGGCTTCATTACTTTTATCTTCTGATGTGCTAACCAGGAAGAGGAAGGGGAGGAGGAGGAGCAGGGGGAGGAGGAGGAGAGGGAGAGGAGGAGGAGAAGGAAGAAGCTAGGCAGAGGGGGAGGGGGAGAGAGAGGGGGAGCAAGGGAAGGATGCGATGGGGAGGGGTAGCAGCAGAGCAGCAGCACAAGCTCTGTCATTTTCCTATTTTTCTCTGGCGTGACCACTGTTTCTTTGCAGGGATATCTTCATTCACTTTTCCATTTTCTGGTTAAAACTGGATGGAAGATGCACCTATGCTTTCCAGGTATATGCTAATGTGTGGACCATGGGGAGATACACCAGAGTGCCTACCATCTCCTTGCTATGATGGGACTTGCCCTTGAGGGCACTCATCGGATGTGATGAGTCTTATGAGCTTCTGACGTAAGGTCCAAGGGAAGGCAGAAGCATCAGTCCAGATATGTATCTTGCATCAGTAAAGCTTTTCCTAGTGTTTTCTTTTCATACCCCTTGTTCACGTGACATTAGAAGCTGTTGAATTCCTAGAAGAGGCAGCACTAGAAGAGTGTCCACTGACTTCTTCTTCTTCTTCTTCTTCTTCTTCTTCTTCTTCTTCTTCTTCTTCTTCTTCTTCTTCTTCTTCTTCTTCTTCTTCTTCTTCTTCTTCTTCTTCTTCTTCTCCTTCTTTTTACAAATATAAGGAAGCAAATACCCCCAAGTTGTATTTTATTGCAGCATAACATGCCAGAAAAGCATGCACACCACAAGCAGATGCCTTTTGGATTTTCTCAGAACGAACCCATCCCATGACCATGGAGATCAAGCAACAAGCCTTTTGCTTAGTGTGGATATGAGCTGACCCCTGTCCAAATGACGCCACACATGAGCTTTCATTGCATTTGAAGTTTGTACCCAGGGGGTGATATAACATGACTTACTTTGAGTCTGGACATTTTTTAAAGATGCTATTTATTGTTGGAGAATATTACTGCATAGTCATCTATTCTAGAATGAATGATTATTGGAGTTATTACCAGTATATGTGTACTGTAAGTAATGTTTTATCATTGGAATTGCTGGGTCATAGAAGAGCTATGTAAATGAGCTTTTCTAGGTAGAGAGCAGCACATGTTAATTGACTTGCTACAGTAATGACAAGCAGTTAGCCACATCACAAGGAGCGTTTGGACTGAGCATTAGCGATTGTTCACTTAGGAATCGGCTGGGATATGGCTGATTCCAAGTGGGTTTGACTTCAAACTTAGCACTGGGTCCAGGTCAACTGTGTGCGTCTCTAACTTCCTTGGCCGGTGTGTCCTCAAGGCACATCCTTCCTGAGACGAATGGCCAAAGCCAAGTTGATGTTCCTACTGGCAAAAGCGCACTTGAGGTCGCTGTTTGAATTATGTCGGTTTGCACCACATAGAACAGGGTAAGTCATGGGCTCAAGCCCAAGTCCTGCGAGAAATCATCCCACCTATCATGAGCCATTTGCTAATGTGTGGGTAACGTAAATCTAATACAGAGAAATGAGGAGTGGAGGCTGATCTTTTAATTCACCAATAGTTTTCCAAAGTGTGTCAGTTTACAACAGTGGTTTCTGAATGTTGCTGTCATGCCACAATCTCAAAATATATCTCTTCTTCCCTCTGGAGTGTTGGGGATTGACCCCAGGGACTCATCCATGGTAGGTGAAGGCTCTACCACTGAGTACACTCTCAGCCCACTTTTAATCTTTTTGGTAATAGTCTTCCATGTTATGTTTATATTTATATTTTTAATAGCTCATGAATGAATGATCTTTTTGTATGTGAAGTAGCTCTTTAAAAGCTTACCCATTAAACATAAGTCATCATGGACCAGGGAGATAGCTCAGTAGACTAAGCACTTGCCTGGCAAGCACAAGGTCCTGAGTTCAATCCCTGGTACCACACACACACACACACACACACACACACACACACACAAAGTCATCAATCTTATTGATTCATAGGAGATATTCTGAAGATGAGTCCTTTTGCTAATCTGTGTCATATTTTTTTAACTATTTACTTGTGTCTTTAGATGGACATAAATTTTGAATTTAAATGCAGCCATATGTATAAATCTTTCCCTATATGATTAAAGGCTTTTATAGTATATTTAAAAATTTGCCTACCTGGAGTCATGAGGATATTTCCATACTTTTTTCTAGAAGTTTTCTTTCTTTCTTTTCTTTTTGTGGAACCAGGGATTAAACTCAAGCCCTTGAGATTAACAGGCAAGCACTTATTCTACTAAGCTATCTCCCCAGCCCCTTCCTTTAAAAGTTTTATTGCTCTTCTTTGCATAGATCTTTAGATCTATAATATGTCTGAAATTCATTTTTTTAGCGTTTTTTCTGAGGTAGTGGGCCAGATTCATTTGGATATCAAATTGATCCAGCACCATTTATTTCTTTGTCATGTATTATTCATTTCTAAATTCTCCATTCCATTTCACTGATTTGTTTGTCTATATTTATGTGAATACTACTCACTCTTTATGATATCTTTGGATAATTGCCATCATAAATCCTCTTGCTTTGATTTTTTTAGGATTATCTTGATTTTTCATGACCCTGTGCTGTGATAAAAAATGTTTAAACCAGGATGGCAACTTATGCAACAATTGCTTCTAGGACGTTGGTCAAATTTCAATGACTGACTTGAGGAGAATTCATCACTATAACATCATTCACTATATGGGCATGATATATTATTTCATATTTGGGACTCAATACAGTTGAACACATGTAGTCATAATGTATTATTTGTAGGTTATATTGAATTATTTTTCAGTTATGTTATTTAGTATTTTTTATTTCTATTCATGTGAGACATTGGCCTCTAACTTTTTTCTTGGACATCTTTACTTGATTTGATGATCAAAGATATGCTGATCTTATAAGATGGCTTAGGAAGAATACATTTTTTTCTTTTTTTGGCTAAGGCTCTGAATGAATTTGTGCAATGCCATTATTTTATTTTTATTTATATTTCAAATTTATTACATTGTAAAAAGTTGCCAATATCGTCCTCCAAATAGTCCCTCTATACTTATTCCATTGTTCCTGCCTAAGTTGTGTGTCTATGGCTGCCTTCAAAGCCTGATTCAATTCAGACTCTTTGTCTTTCATGGTCATCTTGACTTTTAGAAGAGCCAGAAATTACACCATGCCAGATGTGGTGAATAAAGTGGACAGGGGGATATCATAATTTTTATTTTTATTTCATTTTTAAAGAATATACAATGGTGATGAAAAGAGAAAAAAACAGGATTAGAAATGATACAAAATTTCATTAAACAAAGTAATAGGAATTCAACAATGGTTGCTGTATTGCATGATGTTTACATGATCAAGTTAGTTGTTCACCTTACCAAATATAAATGTGCAAGTTTGGTTTAAGGAAAAAACAAAACAAAATAATAACAAAAGTGTTGTGAGAATTCCAAAAGAAAAATAAATAAAAAGAATTAACTGCTTCTTTCAAAGGACTAGCAGAAATCAGCTTTGCAGTTCCCCTAACTATTCCACATGTTTACATAAATACATATTTATCCTTCTTTCCTTTGTGTTTTTCTTCATCCCAGCAAAGGTGCTTATCTGACAGAAATTATCCTACCAGGAGCAGCGTGTGACATGGAACATTGTCCTGATGCAGGGTGAAGCCATTTGCCTGTTTCTCCAGTTGTTTTCTATATATGTTGGTTCTCATAAGCCCTTTATTCAGAGTTCCTTTTGTTTTCTTTTTAAAATATAATTAAGTTTATTGGTAATGTTTTAGATACACATAATGGTCACATTCTTCATTGGCAATTTGTGTCTATATCTGATGTATTTTGATTTTTCTATTTTTCCCAATCCCCTCTCCTCCTTTCAACCTGTCTTTCCCTTCCTATTTGCAAAACTCCCCCCCCATTTTATCCCTTTTAAAAATGTATTTGTTCTCTTTTCCCTTCCTTCCTTTCCTTTTTTCTCCACCTTACATATTTTTTCCCTTTGAACAATTTCTTCTGATCTTGCACTATCTAGTGTGCATTTTGGTCTTTATTATTTACTCCTTCAGTTTCTCACATTGTGATGTTTGCACAAGTCCAATTATGTAATTTTCTTACATAAATGTTTGAGAGAGTTCACCAGGGTTATCATTTTCATTGTGTCTCAGTTATTCTTCTCTCATTGCTGGGACAAATACCCGACACCCAAAATGGAGCAAGGAAAGGTTTATTTAGCTCATAGTTACTGGGGATTTCAATCCATACTTGGCTGGCTCCAAGGCAGAGTGGCACATGGTAGAGAGCAGCAGTTCATGGCGGTGGAACAGCAGCAATGACAACAACCCAACAGCGGCAACAGAGGCAACAGAGAGTCTGTCTCTTTATCTCTCTTACATTCCAAACTCTAGAAGCCCCTGCCCCATGATTGTATGGGGTTTTGGGGGGACAACTAGATACAAACCATAACAGGTTATAAATTTTCTTTATGGAAAAGTTCAATTATTTCAATATCCTTAATACTCTAGGCATATTCAAAATTTTCTTCTTGTGTGATCTTTGTTGTTTTCTAAAAAGCTAACCTATATAAATATTAAAAGATATGATCAAACCATACAGTGAATATTTAATTTTTAAAAAATATTATAGCTATAGAAATTGCCATTAATCTTCCCCAGATACTCCCCTTGCTTTGGACATACACCCCATGTTTTTGCTTTTCTTGGTACAGTCCTGGAAGCCCTCTTTTCAGCAGTGTCTTTCGATGCACTGTTGTGGTTGTTTCAGTGTCCTGAGTCAATTAAAAATATTCACCTTTTATGGTCACTTGGACTTTGAGAGAAGAGTTGGCAGTTGTGCAGTGCCAAGTAAGGTGCCTGGGACACACTGCAATATTTGCATTTGGCAGAAATTGCCACAAATTCTTGATTAATATGGAGTGATCGATAAATATGGTGAATATTTAAAGTAAAACACTGCAGAAGACACATTATCACTGAGGTGTTAACACACCCCTTCAAGATGGTTAACAACACCTAATCCTGCTTTGAACACATGGCATCGTTCTTTGGTAACGTGTCTGTACTGTGGCAAGGTGTCCAGGGGAACACAGATTGGGTGTGAATTGATCATAGTTCTTATTGCTTTTATTGCCCAAAGGATCTCTAATTATGTCCCATGTTTGCTTTTCAGCGAGTTGTTTTTCTTGTAATATGTTTTATGAGTTTGCTAAGTTTCTTAATTTTCCAAGTATCAATTTTCAGATTCATTAATTCTCTTCATTATACACTTGTGTTGTATTTTATTAACATAAGGTTTTATCCCATCTTTTCCTTCCTGACATCTCTTCATCTTACATTGCTATATTTGTAACCTTTCTTCCTCTCTGATTCAATGAATTGCATGTGTACATTTTCTTACGGACACAATTTTAGCTATCAAACGTTATGATACGTTCAAACTTTTGATATCTTATCATTTAAATTATTTTTTGTTTTGTTCTTCCTTTGACTCACATTATTTGAGACTGTAAAGCTGTAATTAAAAACATCTGAAGTGAACATTTTTTTGCTATACAGGTCTTGTTTTACTCTGATCTTAAACATCCAGCAGAAGTCTAACCATGATGTATAAAATGTAAAGCCATATTATGCTGAGCTGTAAAAGGCTCAAGTCAACAGCTTCTGACATTGCCAGTTCTGCTGATAACCCACTACTATTATGGACTGTTGGACTATATATACAGCTACTTTCCCTTAGTTCAATGTGAAGAAAGATTTGTACTAATAGTGTTTAGACAAAGATATCAAGTCTGCATCATGTCCTCTGAACAAATAATACAAAAACAACAATATGCAATGCATTAATTATTGGAACTGTTCTACTAACCTGCTGTGAATTTGTCTCATTATTATTTCATTAAAATTAATAGAGAAAAAAGCTTGAAGATTTTCCAATTGGCATGTGCCATTTCATTTTACTTCCTTTCATTATGGTCAGAAAATATTTTGACCTAAATAATTTTTTATTGTATTGAGACTTTATGGTACAATGGGTTGTTCATTTTTGGCGACTTTGTTTGAGTATACAGAAATGAATATATTTTTTGTGTTTACAGATATATTCTTTCATATAATTCAACTGGTTTCAATGTTCTATATATGTTTGAATCTTATATACCTTTAGTGTTTTTTTAGTCACATGTTCCATCAGTTATTGAGAAAATATGTTAAAATCTTTGACTATGGTTATGGTTTCATATATTTCTCTTTTAAATTTTTTCAGCTGTTTTTGTATATTGTAAAGAAACATTTTGTGCATACAATTTAAAATATTTTCTAGTAGATCATTGTATTATTAATTTTTTAAATGACTAGTATTAATTGTTCATATTATTGAGAGTTAGTTATTGATATTTAAAATATTTAGTAATATTCTTTTCTCTAAAATCTAAGCCGGGCGTGGTGGCTCACGCCTGTAATCCCAGCACTCGGGAGGCCGAGGCAGGAGGATCGGTGTGAGTTCAAGACCAGCCTGGGCTACAAAAGTGAGCTCAAGGCCAGCCTCAACTGCATAGCGAGACCCTGTCTCAAAAAAAAAAAAAAAAAAAAAAATCTACATTACTTCATGTTAGTTTCATGTAGCACATATTTTTATTTTTTGATATTCTCTTATTTAAAGAATAACTCTTGAAACTTGCATACATTTTCCTTTTAATCAAGTCTAGCAATGTTTAATTTTTAATTAGAATGCTTAATTTTTTGCCATTTTATTTAATTAGTAATGTATCTGGAATTCATTCTGAATATATTATTTTGCAATTTGTTTTTATTTGCTCAAACTTTTCTGTTTGATTTTTATCCTTTCCTGCTTACCTTGGGATTTTTTTTTGGCTTTCCTTTCTTGTAGGATTGTCTTGTTAGTTTTAGGTTTTTTTTTTTTTTGAGTTTGGGATCCCCAGTCAGAGATGAGGATTCTTGTTTAAAGTTTGCTTTCAACAAGGAGGTCAGAAAAATACTCTCCTGTGGTGTCTTCTAAAAGATTTCATAGTGATGTTTATAACATCCAAGTGTTTACTTATATAAGCTGCCATGGATTCATGAATGGTGTGCGGTAAAACTTCAAATTTGATTACTGACCTGAATTACCCCTGCCTCTTGTGCATACTATAATATACTCACTATAATTATAGTGAAATAACAATTGTCATGACTACAGTGAAATATAAATATATTCACTATAATTATTCAATATAACAGGTTCTGTAGATTAAGATGTGGACATCTCTGAGGAAGGAGGAATTATTCTCTCTTCTGCATGCAGCATATTGGTTGGTCTCGAAAATGTATATTCACCTCATATGCAAACTATATTCATGTCATCCTAACATCCCTTCATGTCTGCAGCACCAGTGTGCTGTTACAAAAAATTGTCTGATCAACATGCTAGCCCGTTAAGTGCTACAAGTTGCATAATAGGAATCAATTGTGATTGAAGGATGCATTCTTCTCTATGTGGAAACTGAACATGAGAGAATCTGTTATTTGTTTTTAAATCATTTACAAAAGCAAAAGCAAAACAGATAATCAAAAAACCCCTACTGGAGTCTCTAAAATCCTGTATCTTCTGGCCTATGATCATCTTGTCTCTGCCTTACCACTTTGGACATCCTTTCCTGCCATTCTTTCCTGCTTCCTCTGCCCAGAACTGCCCTGTCTCAGTGCCTTACATGGCTACCTCCTTATAAAATTTGCATTCCTTTCTTTTTGAATAAAAGTCCCTGAATGAGAATTTTGCTCAGCAATGAGGGATTCAGAGTCAGATTTCTTGGCACAGAATCCAACATCTACTTAACAAGGGATGTTAAGCAAGCAGCATATCTTTGTTTCCTTATTTCTGAATGGATATTATAGAGTGAAGAAAAACTCTAAACATTTTAAAGTTTGTAAATATCTAATAAGAAGGCTTGTACATTTGAAAACAATATGCTATTGTTACTTATCATTCTCTTACATTTTTCTGCTTTATTATTTAAAGACATTAACATAGCAAAAAACTAAATAATAGGAAGTCAACAATGGTTATTAAGTTGAATAATATTGTCTTCAAATTAGTTTTCAGACTATCAAATATAAGCATGCAAAATTGGTTAAAAAAGAAGTTATAAAAAATGAAAAAGGAGAAGAAAACAGAATTCAAGCTTTAACTATTTCTTTCCAAAGACCAGCAAAAATCAGCAGTACAATTATCCAATCTATTATATATTTATTTTGTCCTTTCCTTCTTTCTTTTTTTTTGTCCTTTTCTGTATCCCAGTTTTCCTCCCCTTTGAGAAGCTATCTTCTCTTTAACAGTATCTATTGTGC
This sequence comes from Myocastor coypus, assembly GCA_004027025.1. Taxonomy (NCBI): domain Eukaryota; kingdom Metazoa; phylum Chordata; class Mammalia; order Rodentia; family Myocastoridae; genus Myocastor; species Myocastor coypus. Next base: position 17,255 of record PVJA010001308.1, read on the forward strand.
CTTTCAAATTTTATTTACTTTTTCTGGTTTTTACACTAGTGAGACAATATGATATTTACACATGCAGGTCTGATTTATTTTACTTATGAGTATACTTTTTAGTGGCATCCATTTACCTATAAAGGATTTGAGTTTATCTTTTTTATAACGGAGTAATACACCACTGTGTAAAAATGTCACATCCTTTTTTTATCCATTCCTCAGTTGGTGAGTACTCGGTTCTTTCTAAGGTTTAGCTATAACAAATGCCACTTCATCTTTGACAAAGAGGCCAATCATGTTCACTGAAAGAAAGATAACCTCTTTAATAAATGGTGCTGGACTGGCTTTCCACATCCTGAATACTAAAATTGGATTCATGTCTATCACCATGCATTAAACTGAAGTAAAAATGGATCACAGATCTACATATTAAAACACAAACATTAAGTCTACTGTAAGAGAAAGTAGATAGAAATCTTAAGACAAAGGGTAGGTAGAAAAACCAGCTGCACTGGAAATACTTCAAAATATCAACAACCAGGATTTTATCTTTTTGAAATGATTCTGTATGCTGACAGAAATCAACAGAGTAAGGGAAAACCCACAAATTGGGGAAAAAATTTAGCGGACAGTCCCTCAGACAAAGGACTTCTATTTAGAACACACATTTTTTAGATACCTCAAATTAGATACCTCAAATTCAAAGACCCAGTCAATAGATTCACCACTGAGATGAATGCATACTTCACAGATGATGAAATATAAATGACAAATTAAAATGTATGAAAAAAATGTTCAACATCATTGGATGTTTGAGATATGAAAATTAAAACAATGCTGAGATTCCATTTCACCTCAGAAAGAATGGATATCATTAAGAAGTCAACCAACAACAAATGCTGGAAAGCCTGAGGGGAGAAAAGAACTCTTCTCCATTTTTGGTGGGAGTGCCTACTGGTACAGCCACCATGGAAATCGGTGTAGAGATTCCTCAGGAAACTAGGATTAGAGGTACCACTGAATCTTGCTACTCCCCTTCTGGGTGTTTTTTTTTTTTTTTTTTTTCTTCAGAAGAACTAAAAGCATCATTTCCTTACCTTCATTGGCCATATTTCCAGAGAGACTTTCTTGGGCCAACTAGCCCCCCCCCCCCAGCCTCATATCACTCTATTGTATTACTTTATTTTAATTCTATGTAAAATCATAGCAATGTTTTGTTTGTTGATTTTTTTCTGACAAAAATGATTGAGCATAGGGTCTTCACACTGAATTATACCCTCAGACTTTTTTCTTTATTTATTTGTAACAGGATCTTGATAAGTCACTAATTGCCCAGTTTGGGATTGAACTTGTGATCTTCCTGCCTCAGCCTCCCCAAATCATGGGATTATTATAGATGTACCCTACTGCAATGGCTTTGCTTGCTTATTCCTGTGATGCCATTCCTCGAGAGAGGAACGATGTGTTCAGGATCCTTGGAATCCTTGGAGTACAGCTCATGGTACCTGTCTATCGTATCAGGGAGGTCAACCCTATTTGTCAGAACTCAGACTCGGCCCTCCATCTGTCTTAGGATGGAGTCCTATGTCTGCCTGCCTCATTTTCGTCTCTCTTTCCTCTTTCTCACTCATCTTCCTTAGCACAAGTTCTTCTCCCAGGAATCCTTTGACAATCTTGCAAATAAGCTTCTTAGGCTTCCCTGAAGAGTTGGAAGTGCCCTAGTGCTGTGCCAGTGTCTCTGAATTGTCTACCAGACTAGATTTTTTTTTTTTTTCTGGGATCCTTACATCCTGATGCTACACATCTTCTGGGTCCATTCTATGCATTTAGTCAGTTCTATATTTTGTGCTCTTGAACGCCTTCTGATTCCTTCTAGAGTCCCACTTAGGGAAGTTTAGTTCTATATTGTTGGGTGACAAATTGAATTTTAGGGGCACGGTCCATGCTGTCAACATCCTGCTTCTGTATGCTTAGCTCTCCTCATCCTTTGCACACCGAGTATGTCAACAACCCACCCTTGACTTAGTGTTTGATTTCAATTCTTTTTAAAACACAGACACAACATGGAAGGTAAACAACTAAATCACTATGATTTTACATGGCTATCTAAAGAGAGGCGGAATAGTGTAACAACTAAAAAGGGATTGTGTTGGTTTATTACTGTGGCATGGAGCTTGGTTAAACTGAAATAGTGAGAATATTAACCCAATTCTTTGAAGGGGAAAAAAACTAGAGTGAAATAATTAAGTACCCTTTGCCTTCTAATGAACTGGCTTGCAACTGTATCCAATTTCCCTTCTGCATTTCGTTTGATCTCTTCAAGCTGTCCCCTGGTCAAACCTCTTCTGTTTGAATTGCACTAATTTATAACTCGGCACTTCCATCTGGGGACACAGATTTGTGCAGGCCCGTTCCACGCTGGGCTAAATTTGCCTGGCAACTGGCTGAACATATTGGTTTCGGCATATTTACACAAATTGTTAGTAAAACATCAGACTCAGTCAAATCCTGTGAATCAAATTGCAAGCAGGGTCCCTGTCACTTACGCTAATACAATTTAGGCCTGCAGCTCATGTGAGGGAGTGCTGCCTTTCCATTCCTATCAATTGCCTCGCTGGCCACCTACAGCGTCCATGGAAGGGAAGCAGAGGAGGAGCGGTTCAGCTCCTCCCAGCCTCGCCTTTCGTACCTGTGCTGTGGATAAGCGTCAAACTCTTCCTTTTCTTCCGCTTTTAGCCTTCCTAAAGCCTTTAGCCAGGGTTACCATCGAAAGCTCCACCGCTCGCACTTCCTGCGATCTCCTCAACCCCATCTCCTTTGCTCCCTCTGTTCTGGTAGAGGGATTACAGCTTGTGAGTTTTAGAGCTAAGGTTGGAAAGAAAGCTGAAGGTCAACAGTGAAGGTACTGCTTCTCCTTCCCATTTTGTCTGGAAGAATCCTCTGTGATTGGCATGTCTGGGAACCAACGAAGGCCCTCTTGTGGTTATTGTAGGCGGAGCCCAGTTGCAGCCCAGTTCTCTCCAGGGAAGAGCTCGCCTTTTCCTACCGTTAGCTACAGAACCATTGCTGTAATACCTGTTCACTTGCATTTATTTTTGGTGATTACATTTTTTTTAGCTTTTGAGCTTCAAAGACCCTGGCCACAGAGGGAAAAACCGAGAAAAAGAGAAAAAATTGGAGGCCTGAGGCATAGTCCTGGGGCTGGCTAGCTTTTGTGTGACTAGAGGCAGGAACAGCCCAGTAAGCCCTGCCCACTACTCTCTCTCTTTTTAAATTTTTTTTTTTAGAGAGAGTGCAATGTAGTGTTAAAACAGAAAAATTACAGATGATACAAAATTTTACTAAACAAAATAATATGAATTTCACAGTACTGGTTGTCTTTAAATTAGTTGTTCATATTACCAGGTATATGCAGGCAAATTGGAAAAAGAAAGAAACAAAGAAAAAATGTATGAAAGTAAGAAGAGAGAACAAGCGAAAAGAATTGAAAAAAAGAAGGCAGAACAAACTAAGGATTAACTGCTCTTTTCCATCAAACTTCCGTGGAATTTTGTTATGAGGTAGACAGACCTGCAGTGCTGCTGCAGGAAGTAACCCAGCCTGCACCATGGGTGCTACTGCATGGGGACTGGACTAGCATGGCGGCCACTGCTACTCTGGGAGGGGACAGAATGCTGCTGCCATAGCTGTTGTCACTTGCTACTAGTATGGGTTTTCTGCTGCTGCTGGTGGTGGTGGTGGTCTTCGCCTCCACAGCGCACCTGTTGAAGCTGAGGGCATCTGATCAGCTGTGTCAGGCATGCACAAGAGAACTCACCGCAAAGAAGAGATGGAGAACTCAGGCCCTCTTTGTATCATAGCTGTTTTAATCTTCTCAAGCCACCTACCAAGTACCATGGAACAAGAGAAATTTATTTTCACCCATTTCTGAAGGCCGGAAGGCCAAACTTAGGTGCTGCAAGGAAAAAGTAGCCTCTTTCCTTGGCCTGAAGGTGGCTACCTTTTCACTGTGTCTTCATAAGATCTTCGTGAACATGAAAGGAGTGAAGGAGGAGAGAGAGAAAGAGAGAGGGAAGAGAATGAGGGGGGAAGAGATATTTTTCTATTTCTATCTGGGCTCTGTATTAGCAGTCACTTTCTGCTTGCCAGATACAATACAACACCCCCAAATTAAAGGGGCAGAGGCTCACTTGAGCTTACGGTTGCACCCCACTATTGGCTGAATCACGGTGTTGAAATGCAGGGGGAGAAGAGATTCTCTGCTCTTAGAGATTTCTGAAGAAGAAGGGGGCTGTCAGCAGTGAAGCACAGTTCTTATTCTGAAGTAAGGGAAATTTTATACACTGTAATTATGGGGGTGCTGGCCACCGGGACAAGGGGAAAATAGTTTAGTGAGTACAAATATTGTATTGTAAAATCTCTGCTTCACTTTAGGTCTTCACATAGTATTCAGGAATCTTTCCCTTCCAAATAGAGGGGTGGCTAGTTTTGCAGCACCAGAAGGCTCAGAGGAGTCTGGGAGTCACTGTTCTAGTGTATACTTAGCTCACTATCACCACCCCAAATCTTAGTATTTCAGATATCTGATTCTTTAGATACTTTCCTAGGCTGTAATTCAAGCTGCTCTGTGATGCCATAACTATTTAAATTAGGTCTGGCTCCTGATCTACCTTCTGAATATAGGACGTTAGAGAACTTTAAGAATGACCTATGGTTTTCATATATTTCTTTAAATTTTGAATTAATAGATGTTAGCCCATTATTCACCATTTCTAATAAGTCAACACTCTTTTGAAATAGATATGTAATTGTATCGTCCTCATTATTATTATTAATTCTGCATCACTCAGGTGCCAAACATATAGGACTAAGTGTGCCGGCTTCCACCTGTGTCCACACTTAGTTTATTGAAAGTAAAAATCTTAGTGATTATGATGCTTGAGTGTTCCAGGAGCAGCCAATAATCTCCCCTGATGCTAGGTATGGGATTCTCATTGCTATTCAGGAAGGAAGTGGTGCAATTTGAAATCCCAACCTTACACCTCATTGCCGGTACCCCACTCCTGGCACCAAAGGCCTTGATTAGGTTCCCTGTAAGCAGAAGATGATGAGGAATCTTACTCAAGTGACTTATACTGAACAAGAGTAGCAGAGAAAGCAAAGGAGGGGAATAAGAGGAAAGGTCAGGGGGAAAGCTAAACAGATATATGGAATTTCAACTTACAGCTAGTTTCAGTTTCATCTCATAGCCAGACTTTGGGAAAACAATTACTATGAAATTAACCCTACTTTATGGTATGGACCAACTTTAGCTGGTCTTTGGCATCATCTCCTTCTTGAGAGGGAAGGATGGTTTTTTTTTTTTTTTTTTCTGTCTGATGACAATTCTGAGGATGTTGCAGAAATGACAAAGATAACTGGAGAATACATACCAGGGAGAAACAGATTATGGAGTCCTTCTCTTTGAGGCTGGGTGAAATAGGAACACACTTGATACTGTAAATGATCCAGCAAGAAGAGAAAATTAAAGTTAAGATATTAAAATTTAAAGAGAAAGTAAAGATGAGAAAGGATGTTTGCTGTAGTTAATTATGTTCTTGGGGATAGCATCAGGTTCAAAGATCAAATGGATTTGCCTACGGTAGAAGCCTGGTGTCTCACATACAGTAGCAGTGGGGATGAAGGAGCACCAGGTGTATGTCCCATGGGATCACAGAGCTGATGCATCAACCCACACAGCGCTTTTAGAATGGGAGGAAGCCTTCCCCATGGAGGTCACATTTTCTCAACGTCTTTCAGAAACAGAGATAAGATTAGATAAAGAAACAGAGAACAATATCTATTTATGGTTGGAGGAGTGGTGGTAAGGGAATTCAATTAATATAATAAGTGGGTAGGAAATAAAAAAGAGAAAACAGATAAATAGGACATAGAAAATACAACAGTGGGGCAGTCTTAAAACTAAGTAATCTAATGTCACAGTATATGAGATACATAGGCTACCTGATTTCACTGCATAAAACCAGTAGATGATGTCTGCTGTAAAAGGTAGGGCCGGATGATACTAGCTAGGATGCAGTGGAACCTACATATCGCTCATCATTAAAAATTATTGCTGCTAAATGAACAATAGACAGAAACTAGAGAATCTGTAAAAACCGTACATTGGCAAAGGTAAAATCTTTTAAAGGATTTTCTTTAAGTTTCAGAACAAGACCAGGGTGCCCCCATGACCTCTTCTATTTGATTTTCTGCTGGAGTCATAACTCACAGAATTAGATAAGAATTCCACTGAGTTTCAAAGATTGGAAAGGAATAAATGTAGTTGTTATAATTCATCATAAATACTGTCTATCAAGAAAACCTAAATAAAATTTAAAGAAAGAAGAGTTAGTAAGATTGTTTATAGACCTATGATACAAAAGTTAAGGCAATTCTTTATTTTATATCAGCAGTGTATTACAGCACAAATTGTAAAAACCTCAAATCAGTTGAAAAACCAAAAGAAAAGGATTTCCAATTAGTTAAAATTCCAATGCAAAATAAAAGACAGAGGACTATATTTTGATAATATATTTCCTGCTCACATATAAATAATGCCTCCTCCATACATTACTTTTTTTTTTTTTAAAGATTCTTTTATTTATTTCTCTTAAACCTCATTTATTTGTTTGTGTTATGGCTGGCTCAGGCCTCCCTGGGGTGGGGGTGCACAGCATGTGGTGCCAGGGATCGAGGAGTGGTCGCAGTGCTTGCCTATTACTTTTAGTTACAAATTAAAAACTTAATTGAGAGGGCTGGCCAGATAGTTCAGGGGACTAAAGTGCCTGCTTAGGCAGAGCGCAGGGTCTGGGGTTCAATCCCTGGTGTGCCATGCCAGCTTCATCCCCGGGTCGCACCAAGACCATGATGGAGACTCGGCATAGTAATTGGGTGGGCATCTGTAATCGCAGCACTTAGGAGGCTAACAATAGTAGAATAACTATGAGTCTGATCTATATAGTGAGACCATGTAGACCCTGTAGACTCTATCTTAAATACAGAAAAAAAATAATGGAAAGATCTTAAGAAAATCTAAACAGGTATGGCATGTTTATGTTCACACTGTATGTTAAACAGATATATTATGCTTATATCCACACTGTAAACATATTAATTATCTCCAAATTGACCAGGTGATCAATGTAATTCCAATTTTGGTATTTTAACACATTTTCTTGGGAGGATGGTGAGAATGTTATAAAATTTTCTAGTAAATATGTGTTAGTTGTCCTATACTGAAAGCAGATGCCAAGATGAGGTTTGAGTTAACAGAGGTTTTGTTGTGCACAACAGCTTAATTGAACATAACAGAGTTAGAAGAGGTTTTACTGAGCATAAGTACTGGGCATAAAGCTAAAGGGATTAGGGGGCAGAAATGGACAGGAAGAGCCTTCGGACTGCCATGTTGGTACATTTTATATAAAGGAAAAAGGAAAATCTGGCAAAAGCTCATCTATGACACAGCTGGGAGAAGTCCTCCCTGGTGGAATGATTACCACATGTGGTGAGCATTCGCTTGTTGGAGCGGTTAGCCTCAGGACTGAAGCAGGAGTGGATCATGGAGGCATCTTCAGCTGGAGATGTCCCTGACCAATCTCCCCCAGCAAGATGTCACTGGGAAGGTAGAGTTGAACAGTGAGTGCAGTTATGGCTGCCACCAAGCCAAGGGCCAAAATCAGCCAAGATGTTTTGATAAAGTCTCAGTCCAGGTGGGATGAGACCTGACCTTCTGGGTACCAAGATTTGTTGTCATAAAGTTAGAATAATCAAGATCTTGTGACTTTGGTATTTGCGAATGTAGGCAGGTTAATGGAACCAAATGGAGAAAACCTGATGGGTGACTGAGCTGACCCTCAGAACTGTGAAGAAACAATGAAGATTCTTTAAAAAGGCACAAGGAAAAGTCATTTTCCCGATGGCAAGAAATGAAAAGGACTGTTATCTCAGAGGCCAAGTTAATTCTGAGTGGTAAATCTTCAAAGTGTTTAAAGTAGAAGATGAGAGATTCTTCCTGAGACTGAGGAACGAAGAATTTCTTAACATACCAGAAGCATAATTCTCAGAAGAAAATATTGATAAATTAAAATACTTTAAAATTGAGAATTTTTGGGCCAGCCAGATATCTCAGCAGATTAAAGCACCTGCTTAGGCAGACACAGAAAACCAGGGTTCAATCTCTGGCATACCATGGCGGCCCCACCCTGGGGCTGTGCTGAGTTGCAACTGAGACTGGGTATGTGGTGTGCCTGTAATCTCAGTGCTTGGGATTCTGAAAGCAGAATAACTCTGAGTCCCATCTGTGTAGTGAGGCCCTGTAGAGCTATAAGAATGCTCAAGAAGAGGTCAGGCATGTGGACAGTGGCACAGCAGCTGTCTGGCAAGCACAAGGTCATGAGTTCAATTCCTAATTAAAAAAAATCAAGAAAAAGGAGCTTAAAAGAGAGAGAATCAACAAAAAGCTTTTATACAAAGCATGTTGCCAGATTTAGAAGAGAGTATAGGGCTGGGGAGATAGCTCAGTAGAATGAATACTTGTCTGGTAAGCACAAGGGCCTGAATTCAATCCCCCGTTCCACTGAGAGAGAGAGAGAGAGAGAGAGAGAGAGAGAGAGAGAGAGAGAGAGAGAGAGAGAGAGAGAGAGAGAGGAGAGAGAGAGGAGAGAGAGAGAGAGGAGAGAGAGAGTATATAGATCATTTTATTTAGATACATAAAAATTTAAAAAAATAAAGTGGAGATTTCTTGTGCATAAGAATACAATATAAACACATTGAAAAGAGAAACCATTATTTCATTCTGTGAGAAAATATTTTTAAGTCTGTATCACTGGCAAAATACTATGTTTACAAAAAATCTTGAGAATCAACAACAACAAAAGCCCTAAGTGATCCCCATGGATAAATGTACTAAGATATGAACAGACGGTTCATAGAAGGGGAGCTATGAAGAGCCAAGAAGCAAGAGGAAATGTACAAGTTCCCTATGATGAAGATGAGCATTATGCCAATCAAAACTGTATCAATAAACTCAACAAAATAATGAAGAGGTATTGCTACTCCCCCCAAAACAAGAGAAAAGATGCTCAATATCATGGGTAATGAAAGAAATGATGACTAAAAGTGGAGAAAACATTTCATAAGGATTAGATTTGTTGAGCAAGAGCCTGGATGATGTATCTCACTTGTTGGGCATGTGCAGACATGGGAGCTTCCCCGCCAGGGTTGCATGATGCAAGGCATCTTGGGAAACAGTCTGGTACTGCCTCATAGAGGCAAAGACAGGCTTTGTGTGACTGTCACCTCTCTTCCTCAGTGTATGTCCTTTGATAATGGTCCTCAGACTGTCGTGTATCTTCAGGGGCTTCCTGGAGATTCTATTGGGAGGTCTGCAGGTACAAGTAGGTTTAAGTGAATTAATTTTTAGAACTTCAGTATCCATATATACTCTCTTCTAAATCTGGCAATGGGCTTGGAATAAAAACTTTTTACTGATTCTTTCCTTTGTTTTAGCTCCACCTTCTTGAGTTTTTTTTTTCTTTGTTCTGGGAATTGAACTCATGACCTTGTGCTTGGGAGGCGGGTGCTGTGCAACTGCGCTGCATGCCTGACCCCTCCCTGAGCATTCTTATCTGCTATAAGACAAAAGGAAATCCTCTTCCTCTCCTCTTCCTCTTGTACATTGTTCTGGAATGTAAAAACCCTTCATCCACAAACCAACCATCTAATGAGCAAGCCAGGCAATGCAAAACATAGTTTCTCTGAAACGTTCTTTAATGAAGGTACTATAGACATAGCATTTATTTTTCTATTCCTACAAATTTTTCTGTGAAAAGCAGAGCATTTTGTTAGAAATATGATACTCTATTAGAATATGCTAAATTCAGCATCAATGATACCACTTTTTATTTAGCAATTTTTCTCCTGAAATCCCTATTATGCAAAATATATTCTAGTGTGACTACCGAAGGAGGCAGCACCTTACTCCATCCAGATAACATATTCAGGCCAAAGTTATATTTCTTTCACTATCCATCCATGCATTCTCCCACTTACCCTCTCACCTATCATCCATTTATGTATCAGTTACCTATCTTAGAGTTGCAAATAAAATGAAATACTTGTTATGGCTTCACAGTACACACTTATTTAATTGAAAAAAATAGGCCAGATGTTCTTTTTATAGAAAGTCCATTTAAAGGTAATGGTGTAAGTCAGTGGTAGAGAGATTTTCTAGCACAAGAGAGGACCTAGGATTGGTCCTTGGCACAGAATAAGCAAAACAGACAGACAGAAAGAGTTGGCTCACTCAAGTTATTGGTCAAAAACCAGTTTTGCCTGTTCAGCTATATTTTGGATATTATTCATTGATTGAATAAGCTACTCATTTATTATTTTCATATGAAATTTAAAAATATGTGTGAAGACATCAGCATCTTATCAACAACATTTGATGATAATGAAAATATATAATATTTCCTTTTTCTAATGCCAAGTCAGGTTTAGAGAGATCCTCTAAATGGAAAGTTATAAATATAATACACTGTTACTTGATAATATTTCTGAAATTATTATATGATCAAACTTATTTCCTGTATTTCTCAGAAATGAAAAAATAGGATTAGCACAAATGATTGAAAAAGTTCATTATTAAAATAGTTCCCAATCCTTTACTTATACCCATGTGGATAAAAGACCTAGACAAGTTGTTTAGTTGATAGATTATTGAAAAATAATTTTCAAAATGCTGGATAATGTTTTGCATGAAATTTAGAGAAAATTCAGAGTTGAGTGTTTTTTCTGTATCAATACTTCTTTAGTTGCAAAGGGTATGTTTTGCAGATTTCTGGACTTTTCACCTTCTGAGTCCTGAAATAAGGTGGCCTGTGGTTTCCTCATGCAATTTCATCATTTCTTAACTTTCCTTCTTTGCCCTTACCCCACAGAAGATGAGCACTTATTGGAGGAGAAAAACTGATCAAAGAAAGTATTGACTTCTATTAGTCTTATATTCAAATTTGTATTACTACAAGGCTTAATCATATTAACAGCATGATAAATATTAAAATTTACAATGACTTAAACTGCAATTACAGATTTTAGGGGCCTATTTAAAAATGAGAAATTGTTACCCTTTAAAAGGTTTTAGAAGATACTATTGAAAAAACTGAAGAGCATCACCCTGGGAAATTCTTGTACTTGTAGAACATGGCCCATATTTACATTTAGCATTTATACTATATGCATTTTTCATAATAAAAAAATGCAAGAAATAACCAAATATCCACCCAACATAGAAATGAGATGAATGAGGTTTCTCCAAACAGTGTATACCATACAGTGCTGGGATCCAAGCAAGGAAAATTATATTTATCGTGATTCTCAAAGTTGAGCGAAAATAGCAAGCTTCAAAAGCATCTATACTGTATTGGTCTACTTCAAGTGACTGGAATAAAATACCTGACAACTGCCACGTGAAGGCAGAGTGGTTTCATTTATCTCACTGTTGCAGAGGTTTTAGTTCATGGTTGTTTGGTTTTGGGGCAGAAACATCACAGTGGAAGGGTGGGCTGGAGCGGAGCTGCTTGGTTCATGGTGGCCAGAAAGTGCAGAAAAGGAGGACCATGGGAGAGAGGAAGGCCCTGGGCCCTGTACCCAGGACTTAAGGGAACACACCCGTGACCCATAAGATGCACCCACAAATTGTGTTGCTAATTTCCTAAGTGTCTTTGAAGCCAGTGAAGATGATAATAAAGGTGAACTGTTGCATACATAACATGATTTACTTAACCCAAAATTTAGGAATAGGTAAAACAAAGCATTATATTGCTTTAGGTTAACCGTAACAAAATATCATGAAGAATAGAAAAGGGAGTGAGTAACATAAAAGTTAGGAGAAGAGTTCCCTTCAAAGAAAGGTTAAGAGGGTGATACGATCCATTAGACACACATGGGGCTTTATTGACACCAAAAATGTTCTACTTAATAAACTTCAGGGTGAATGTTGGTTTTTAATGATTACTATTGCTATTTAAATAAAATTTTGAGCCGGGCGTGGTGGCACACGCCTGTAATCCCAGCACTTGGGAGGCTGAGGCAGGAGGATTGGTGCGAGTTCGAGACCAGCCTGGGCTACAAAAGCGAGCTCAAGGCCAGCGTCAACTGCATAGCGAGACCCTGTCTCAAAAAGACAAAAAAAAAAAAAATTTTTGTATGGTGTATGTCCCTGTATGGTGACATCAATTTTATATGATGCAATGATATAGCTGTATCAATAACTATAAACATATATAACTCTGTCTCTGTGTGTCTCTATATTATTAAGCTATATATATAGCTTAATAATATATTAATATAATATATAATTATATATAAATTATACAATATATTATATAATTAATATTATATGATATATAATTAATTATATATTAATAAGCTGTCTCTATATATGCATATATATATATATATATATATATATATATATATATAGTGTCACATATGTAAATTATTCTGTTATCCAAATGTTTTCAAAGCAATGGAAGTGCCAGGCCAGGCTCACACACCAGTGTCAGAGGGTAAAAGTGGAAAGTGAGAGGAGCAGGAAGCAGCTGACTGGCAGCTTGTGATCTTTGGTTTTCCAAGTGGTTCTTCTCCTTCCTTTCTCCCCTTGGGGTTTCCAAGTAGCAAAGAAGCAGAAGTTAGGAGTGAAAGTATGAGTGTTGCGTTTGATCTTTGTGTTTTAATATAAGATCCATTTAGGTAGCTGGACACACAAATAAAATTACTCTACAGAAAGAGTCTGGCAAGAAGGAGGTAGGTTGTCATCTTCCGGTTGTCTCTGGGGAACTAATTGGAGTCAACTTGGAAACTAAGGCAGATTGCATGGTGAAAAGGTTTGGGTGTCTGTTGACTTGTTGGATTTTAGGTTATCATAATATTAAAGAAAAACATCATTCAATCATGGTCGTTGAAAGTTGATCAAAGACTTTACCTAGGATCACCGTGATGGGGCCAGTGACCAGAGCAAGGTGATTTTGTAGTGGGAGGGAGGAGACTTCATGTACAGCATTGGCCTTCGAGTTGTGCAGCTGAGGAGCAGGGTGAAGTCCATGAACAGAGAGTAACCAAGAGGAAACAGCGGCAGGGAGGATTCTGGCTAAACCAAGCTAAAGGCATTCTTGCTGGGCATGGTGGCTCACGCCTGTAATCCCAACACTTGGGAGGCTGAGGCAGGAGGATTGATGTGAGTTCGAGACCAGCCTGGGCTACAAAAGTGAGCTCAAGGCCAGCCTGAACTGCATAGCAAGACCATGTCTCAAAAAAAGACAAAAAAAAAAATAAAATAAAGGCACTCTTGATAAAGACAAGAGGTCAGGGTGATCAGACATCTATGTGTGTGGAAAGTGAGGTCCCTTTGGTGAGGAGGATGGGAGAGTAGTTGCAGATGGACTCAGTAGGGCTTTATGTCAACATAGATTCTACAAAGAAGTACACAGATGGCCTGGGATGAGTTCTTCAGGATCTGATTAATAAGCTTTGGCCAAGCAGAGGATCTTTGTAGATAAGAAAAGAAACACCAGAAAACACAAGATAGGGAGCTTAGGCTTCTGGATACCCAGTTCAATTCACCTAGCATCTACTGGGGGGTCCCGTTGAAGTGTGCATCATGGATGTTTTAATCCAACCAGTCAGCTGCTTACTATGTTTCCCACATCATCCTTAGAAAAGCTTTAGACAAGTTTCTTTAGCTTCAGAATCCTTTTGTTTACGTCCTCTCCATGGTGAATGGATTTAAGACTTTCATTATATTGGTTCCATAAAGTTTACATTTGATATCAGAGAGGCAGGTTAGACCTAAAGCCTGCCTAAATCTAGGATTTAAGGAGTCTCACTCTAGTTCTTACCTATGGAGGAGCAGCCCCTGGGGACTAGAGGCTCACACCAAGTTCCTGTGGGGTTTTTAAGGGATACACCATGCTTTGGAGGTTACTGAGGAAGTCAAAGTTTGGCCACAGATCTATGCAGTATTACAGTCTTCTTACAACGTCTAAGTATCTACTTTTATAGAGGCTATTTGTTTCTCCTTCATCCTCATTAGTTGGAACTCAGTCTGTAGTGGGATGACCTTAGGGAGCAAGGCTTTTCGGAATGCACAGAATAAGGCAAAGATCCTGTGAATGGGATTAGTGTTCTCAATGATATATCAGAGTGGATCTCCTTCTGACATGTGCAGAGACAACACAGAGATGGCATCTATAGACTAGAAATTGTACTGCCCCCAGACATCCAGTTTTCTGGCATGCTGATTTCAGACTTCTTAGTCTCCAGACTGTAAGAAGTAAATCTCTATAGTTAACAAGTCATCCAGTTTTGTGTACTTTGTCTGGATGTACTAAATAAGGAACTGAGGGTTCGGGGCAGTGAACAGTGAGTCACTCTCAATGACAGGGGCAGGTGAACCGGAATACATCATACAGTATGATCCTGAGGACAAATAGAGCCCTAAACAATGAGTGTCCAGTCCCCCATTTGGAAAGTCGTTATGCATAGTTATTGTTTTTAAAGGCTCTGGGAAATCTTGTAGTGTCGGTTTAATCCTGTACTTGACAAACAAAGAATCATGGGAATTTACTCTCACCCTAACTCCCTTTTTCTCTCTCTCTTTTAACATCCCGAAGGACTAGAATCATTGAGAAAATCTACTGAGTGACACAGCTTTACAGACTTGACTCAGTCTACAGTAGCACACAGGAGATGGGGACTTGCAGCCATCAAAAGATGGCTTTAACCCTTGGTGCCCGTGGGGAGGCACAAGCCATCAAGCTCTGTGGCATCGCTGAAATGAGCATGTTGGAAGGTCAACCTGACAGGTGTTTCACATTATCCATCGAGTTCAATGAACTCATTATACCTACTAAAAGTGAAGTTATGTCATTTTATTGACATAAATTTAGCAATAAAATGTAGGTTTAAATAATAGAATGTTCCCTGTGTGTATAGATCTAGACTCTTCTAACATTCGTCTATGAAATCTTACTTAATTGGTGCCTTCTGTCATTCTGTTGACATTTTGCCGACTTATAACATAACCGGTCCTTAAATATCAATGCTCCATCACTAAATCATAAGGTAAACATTCTGAAACACCGTACCATGCTTAAATCATTTATCTGCAGTGTTAGAGCATATTTGCTCCTCCATAAACAGGAAGAGTGTGCTATGATCATACCTCTGCATTGAATAAGATAAATAATGAATGGGACAAAACGAGTTTGGCTTCTTTAATAGCAATTTTGAAAAGTGTGAACCTCCAGTGTGCAAACTAGTGCAGAAGGTTTTTTCCTGCTCCTTGGGAATTTATCATCTAGGTAGTATCTGTGGAATCTGAAACTTAAAGACATTAAAGTTTTCCTGTGACATTTATTTTGTAAGATCACATTTAAAAGAACAGTAAAAGATACTTGATACAGGCTGCGCAATTAAGAAAGGGCATGTTATACTTCTGGAACCAGCAAACATTGAAAATAATGGTAATGTGGAAGTGGAGGCTGGGATATTTATGCACCAATACGGTGGCCCAGAAAACTAGGATAACAAAGTAAATGCCTGTGCCCAGTTACTATTATCCTTTCTGGCATGGTTTGTTTCAATAGCTCTATCATGAGACCTTGATAGAAACCACTGGGACTGGAGAGAGAGCTCTATGGCACAAGTGCCTCCCTGGCAAGTGCTAGGTTGTGAGTTCAAACCCAGATCCTGAAAAACAAACAAACAAACAAACAAACAAACAAACAAAAAACAAACAAAAAAACCAAGAACCCCCCTCCAAAAAAAAAAAATCTTGATAAAACTCACAAAAGCAGAATGGTTATGTAGAATGAGAAACAATTAACAAGAAAAAAATTCGACAAGCCCTACATCGTCATTTGATCTCAACTTTAAATCACTAATTTTGAAGGTCACAGGACTGGGAAACAAATTCTTAGTTTCCCACCAGCTTTGCTGTGGATACTACATCTAATGGGGGGCGGTGGGTTATGTTAGGAGTTGCCTGAGTTATGTCTCAGGAAGGTGAAGGTTGCTTTAGCTGAGATCCTGGAATCTTCTTCTGTTGGTTGGGCCTTATGTAGATAAGGATGACGAAAACGGTGGTGGTGGTACGGGGAGGCTTGGCATCTCTGTCTTCATATTACGTCTGTCCTCTTTTCTGTCAGTCCTTTATTTGGCACATGCATCGCTCTGCACACATGGCTTCAATGAAGAAATATTTTGGCCAAGACTACGGCACAGGGTTAGCTTGATCTATTGCCCTTGGAGCTGCTCTGTGTTTCCTCTGCCCAGCTAATGTTCTTTTTTTTCAGTGGCTCTGACATTAAAAGTGCTTCTACCTGGTCATAAGGCCAGGATGCTTATGCCAACTGACACCAGTTATAAGAGTAGTTCAGTAATTCCTCAGTCAGGTTGGCTGCTCCTTAGCCCTCCAAGTAAAAGACCAGGATGTCGGTGTAGGTTATATAGAAACTTAGCAGCTTCTAGGATGAGTTGACCTGGCCTACCCAGTGGTTGAAGTCTGTCTAAAAGATGAAGAAATAACTTTTAGATAAATAAAAATGAAAATGACTGGATTATTCTACCCCAGCACATCAATAAAAGTCTGATACTCTGTTCTGGGAAAAACAGCTTGGTCACCCTCTCTGCCACTCTAGTCCAGTTGAAGTCCTGTCCCCTCCCTCCCAATAAAAAGTCTCCTGACAGTGTGTGTGTGTGTGTGTGTGTGTGTGTGTGTGTGTGTGTCTGTGTGTGTGTGTGTGTCTGTGTGTGTGTGTGTGTGTGTGTTTACTGTTTGATCTGGTCTCTTTTCTAGAATCTCTGAGTCATAAAATTTGCTCAAGGGCCATTCAAGTCCTTCCTTGCTGGTTATGTAAGGATCAATGTCAATTTTCCCTTCTAATTCTGTCACCCTGGACAAAGTTGGTCTTCTATGTGCAGCTGAGAGTAGAAGTTTCCCTTCTTTCTGAAACAGGAATTTATGAACTCCTTTTTCAGAGGAGATAGGCCCAGAGGCTGAAGACAGAGACATTGCTAGGTGGCCCCTAGGGCCCGCGTCCCCAGCTTCTCCTTGTCCTTGGCAATGTGGCTCCAGAACACGCTCTTATACAGAGCCTTGGAAAATTTCATCTGCTGTAATGGGGGCCAGGCACCTACTCTGAAACTATTATTACATAGCAAAGTTCTACTATGTGGCCTATAGGATAATTTGGCTTTTATTAGAAATGATGTTGTTATGCTAGTTACATAATATACATTATAGATTAGAGACTCGTAACAGACATTCATCCACCATTTTATAGGTTGATTGGATATAGATTAATAGAGTGTAGGTTATTTGAGGAACCCTGCTTCTGGGGAAATTGATGTCAAATATGGATAGATTGAGGGTCCCACCACTAAGGCACTCCTTAACTCAGAGACCTTTGTCCCCAAATCTCCGCTGCTGGCAGGCAGTTGAAACAATGCTGGCACAGCTCTCAGCGTCTGGGAGATGAACACCTCGTGAGCTGGTCCCGTGGATGCTGTATCCCCAGGAACAAGGGATACAGCCTCCTGCCTCAATGCTGTCTTTCTCTGGGATTTCCTGAAGATTAATGAAATCAGATCCACAAAGCTTTCTGTGTTCCTTGAGGAACAGGTAGCGAGAGGAAGAGAGAAAAACAGATTGTTAAATTAAATTACTAGTGGGCCTGGCCCCACTAGGACCACAGTTCAGCATTTAGACTGATGCCTTTGAAGTTTTTATCCCTATAGTTACATAAAGGAATAAGAGCCCTCCCCCCCCCCCACCGCTTCAGGGAACAGTTTGAAAGTGTCTGACTGTTTGGCTTTTCTTCTGGCTGCTCTTACTTTTCTTCCTATGCCAGGCCTGAAGGACAGCCTCTGTCAGAAAGAAAGCATGGAGGCCACGGCGGCAGGTCACGTGGCCAACAGCTAAGCCCCCATCCTTCATGCAGGCTTAGGCTTTGATCCTGCCTGAGATAAGGATTGGAGAGTTACCATTAGGACAAAGCCTCTCCTAAATGCTCAGACTCCCGGGCTCTCAGGGTGAGCTTGAAGGATTTGACTGGGAATATTTCTGGAATCCTCTCCTTCTTGTTCTTGTTTCATCATTAACATGACACTGGCTGGTGCAGGGAGAGGAGGCCCTTATGCTCTTTCAAACAGAGGAAACTGAAAGTGATACTGGCTCTGTCCTCAAATACCCAGTGACTGCTCATGCATTTACTGAGTCTTTGGTTGATCCATCCTTGTGTCCATCAGTGAGCCAGGCAAGGAAAAGCAGAGACAAAGCAAAACAAAATACCACCTGCCAAAATCAGTGCAGAGTTTCCTTACCTGAGGCTTGGAGATCTGTTATTAGAAAGGAAATCCAGGTGCATGGTTACACACTGTCTTATTTTTATTTATTTATTTATTTTTACACACTGTCTCAGTTACTTTTCTCTCATTGCGGAGACAAAATACCTGAACCCCAAAGTTAAGGGAAGAAAGGTTTGTGTAGCTCACAGTTTGTAGAGCTTTCAGTCCACAATCAGCTGGCTCTATGGCATATTGGCACATGGTAATAGTTCTTGGAAGCAGAAAATGGCAAAAGTAATGAGGGAAGAAGAGGGACAAGCCTAGGCCTCATTCTGTCTCTTCTACTGAATGCAGCGGACCAGTTCTACGGAAGTTGTATCACGCATACCTTTAATCCAGGATTGGGTTATCTGCAAACTTTAGATTCGCCCTCTTCTGAGAAGCCCCACCTCCACCCCATGACTGCATGAGGCTTTGCAGGGGGCATCTAGAAAGAAGCCACAATACACGCACTTTCTAGACAAGCGATATATGGCTTTGGGAAGACTCCCAAAAGTTTTAAAGCTGTCAGTTGGAGAATAGTGTACAGTCCTTTGGGACAGCATGGGCAATATGTTAATTCAATCTGAGTGGAGTGTGGTGGTGTTGGGACGAGAGGGCAGCACCGGAAATCCCAAGGGGCCAGGATGACCAAATGTCACTGCAGCTTGACACAAGACACTGTGTCCAGCTCTGTCTGGGGCATGCTGACATTATGCCCCAGAAGGTGAATGGAAATCTCAAGAGACAGGAGAGACCAGCTTCCAGAAGAGAAGTTTGAACGGAGGAGTGTCCTCAGGGTGCAAAGCCGTGCACAGTTCTCCTGGAAAGCAAAGGGAGTCTTTGCCATGCCACCCACCTGCACCGTCACTGCATCCGCAAGAGGCTCATAGCCCTCATTTATAAATGTCGTGGTTTATCACCTCTCAGCTGCCAAGGCTAGAAATGTTGTCAGCGAGTAGAAGCCCGGGGCACCCAATTGAGGCTTAGTGATGCTCACCCAGTCCGCTGGCTGTCCCCTTCTCCTGAGGTCCTTGAGCCAGAACTGGGTTGAATAACCAGTGACACCAACAATCCCAATATCTACCTGGGATTTCTAGCACCAAAATCACCGGGTTGGGGGGCCTGGCCTTAATTGGATGGTTCCCGTACCACCCCTTTGCTTCTAAAAACTCTGTCCCCAAGTCTGCATGAGGCTTTGGATGGACATCGAGACACAAGGTTTACCACACATCTTCAAAAGGTGAAAACTGATACCTAGTTCTTCACACCTGGGCTGGCTCTTGATCTACTTTGGCCAAGAGAGTGTGGTAGAAGTGAGAGCATTCAGTCATGTGAGACTGTGAAACTTGCCTCTGGCTTGCTGGAACTTTGGGAGACCACGTCCAGGGTCTCCCCACCCTTTGGGGGAGACCTCATGCAGAGGTAGAGCCTGGAGCCCAGGGAGCACAGGCCCCTCTCCCCACAGACCCTTGTGGCTCTCTGAGCTGCCACAAGATGGACACGAACATGAAGCGATCTCGCGTCTCCCAGATTGGACTGGGCTGCTCTAGCTGATACCAGCTGGGGTAGACGCAAGCTGTCTCCGCTAACATTAGCTAAGCTCACACAACAATGACAAAATCATGGCTACAGGTTGTTTAAACTTTGAAGATTTTGTCTACTTATTTATTTGGTATAGGGTCTTGCTATGTAGCTCGGACTCATAATGATCCTCCTGTCTCAGCCTTCCCTGTGATGGGATTACCGGAATGCACCACCACACCTGGTTTCAGGGGCCCACATGGCATGCCGGACGTTCTGGGACAGGAACAGCATGGGCTACCAATGATTGAACCCAGGTCCTTGCATTTTCCAGGCAGGTGCTCAGATCACTGAGCTGTCTCCTCAGCCCTTGTCTGTTTTTAAAACCCAATTTGCTTTGGAACAATTTGGTGTAGACAAATAATAATTGCTCGGGAAGCAGATAGATGATATTTAATAACAATTTGTGAATGACAGTCCTCCCCTTTAAGTAGATACAGGATATCTTCAGGGATGGGAGAATAATTGCTGTGTACTTGGTACCCTCTTGACTGTGTAGGTACAGATAGCAAAAGTACTTCAACCACTTTGTATTATATTTATAGTGGTTTTATTTATAGTGGTTTTTCTGGTGGCTATGTGGAAAGGCTCTTCCTGTTTACCTGACAGTAAAGTGCTGAAGTAAGTGCTGTAAGGAGCAGCCAGGGCCATGTGGACACGGGGTGGAGCAAGCACATAGATGCCTGGAGTGGTTGACAAAGACTTCAGAAAGGAAGCCTTCGGAGGGCAGGGATTTTCTTCAGCAAGTGCCACCACTGACAGTGCCACAATGCCTTCTAAGATGAAGACGCAAAGCCCATAAGGCGGATACCATGCTGGAGATCTAAAATGCCCCCCCTCCCCCAGCCTCATGTGTTCGGAGTTGGAGCTTCAGGTGGCTATGGGGTCACGAGGACACTACCCTCATCTGCAGATTGATCCGCAGACGGACAGCATAGCTGGACACATGCTTAGGGGTAGAGCCTGATTGGAGCAGGCAAGCCACTGGGGCAGGCCCTAAAGGTTCTGGTTCTCTCTGTTCCCTGTGGTGCGATGAAGAGAGCAGCTGCCGGGCCCTTCTCCCACAGTGGCATTCCTCCCTCAAAGCCCTGAAATCTTGAGCCAGGTTGAAACCTTCCTCCTTCCTATTGTGTATATCAGGTATTGTATCCTAACAGCAAAGAGCTGACTGCCAAAGGCCTAGGCTACCCAAGCCTTGCTGCTTCGTAGGCCCACAAGTAGCATCTGGGGATGTCCCAATGTGTTAGTCCTTACTAACTTCTAAGATTTCAGCGGTGGCTGAGGGGCATGAGGTGGCTTCATGGCAGAGCTGCCTGGGGACCCTGATAACCCTGATAATGCCTAGGAATAAAATCATTTCTAAGCCATTGGAGGACTTTTAGCAGAGATTTCATGTGTTCAGTTTTGTAAGGGGAGCCAGGTTTTAAGACTTGGAGGGACTGACGAGGGGGCTACCAAGTGTCTGACTCAA
The DNA here is from genome assembly GCA_004027025.1 of Myocastor coypus. Classification (NCBI taxonomy): domain Eukaryota; kingdom Metazoa; phylum Chordata; class Mammalia; order Rodentia; family Myocastoridae; genus Myocastor; species Myocastor coypus. The sequence continues at coordinate 38,721 of PVJA010001308.1, forward strand.
CCCCACATAGAAGAGTTGGATTTCTATGTTGCTGACTGCCCTAAAATAATGCATTCATGAGGCAAAACAGGTGCTTCCCACCATGCTTAGATTTCTTGGAGGTGATAGTGCTAAGGGTAGGACAATTGCTAATCCTTTTATTCACTAACTTCAGGTGTTGATGTGGAAAGCTGAATTCTGGGATAGCTTCTGCCTCCTGTGGGGAAGATTCCCACTCAGCCAGACTGTTCCCATGTTCCTGAACATTCTCCCAAGCCCGTCTGTGCACTTCCTTATAACACCCATTTTCAGCAGAGACCTCTGCTAAGGCATCCTATAAACAGCTCCCCACCTCCATCTCTATTTGGTTCTTCCTTCTTCAGTTCCCTAGGGAAGGAAGGCCTGATCACGCTGGCTTTTCTTCAACAATCCTGTAAGGTCACTTCAGCTGGAGGCTTCTTTGCCACTGGTGGTTCCTCAGCTTTGCCATGCATGGGTCTCCACCATTCTCTTTGGCTGAAGAATCACATGTGCTCATGTGTGTCAGAGTTCAGCTCCATTTCTCTCATTTTCTTGGAAAAATCCCATTGTTATGGTTACTACACTTTTCATGAGGGTCCTAAATTACGTCTGCCTTGATTTGCTTTTCCAAGAATGTGTTTTTCTTTAACTTTAGAAAACAAATGCACAGTGCCTTCAATCTCCATAAGTACCTATTTACACTAACAATGAGAATAGAGAAAGTCAAGTCTCAAGGTGAGGACGGGTTTCCAGAGTAATTGAGGAATGTTTCTGGGATGGCAAATTGTAATTTCTGGCAACAAGTTTCTGAAGTCTCAGGACAAAATGTTAGGGGACTTTTATGAGTGGGGCAGGTACTGTTCTGGAATGCATTAGGCTTCAGAGGCTGAAGAAAGTTTGCTTGTTCCTCTGATCCCTGCGATTTATGACATTTTTAATCAGGAAAAAGGAGCAAGATTTCTTCCAATTTCAAATGAAGGCGAAATTTATGGGTGGTCAGATGGATTGACCATCTCTTCCTGGAGACTATTTCATTTCCAGCCTTCATGTAGAGTGGGGATTGATTTATCCCCTTGGCTAAGTGCCACACGGTCACCGTCAGCCCTGAGTAAAGGTGGATGGGGGATGTTTATGAGCCTGAGCACAAGCTCTCTTGTCCCGCCCACCCATCAAATCTCTGCTTCCCTAGCACTAATGCAAGTGCAAAGTTAGGAAAGACTGTGAAGCTGTGTGAAGCTTGTCCAAGAAAACAAAGAGGGACTGAGAGCTACTCATGGTAAGATTTTGTGAACTTACTTTTCCCATCATTTCTGTGTGGATTTTGTTGCCACAGATTTAGAGACCTCTCTCTAAGTGAGAGCACGGCAGATTCTCATGCGTCTCTCCCTCCTCCTCTGTCTCTTTGAGTTCAGTTCTTTGTTATGTGGGTCAACATCATCCCCTTTACCAGCATGTTGGGAATGAAGAAAAGAGCCAGGTATGAATCTAACCTTCAACAAAAAGGTGTGCATGTGCTCAGGAAGAGTCCAGAGTTCTGAGCCCAGGTTTTGCAACGTTTTGCCACTTACAGGTTGTTGTCTGGAAACTCTTTCAAAAGTGTGAACCTACACCAAGACACAAGCCTCCAGGAGGAAAAATCTCTGAGGCTGCCTGTCACCTGCCAAGCCACTCATGCAGAAGCAAGCGCAGGGAAGTTCAGACTATCCTGGTCTGGATCAGGAGAGCCACCCAGATAGCATACAGAAGTATGCAAATGAACACGTGGGGTAATTAATTCAATTGGCTTCAGAACTGCCTAGGAGACCAGTCAGAACACTTCTGGGTGACCTTGAGACTTGGGTCTGGTCCTCGGTGCTTTCTGCTCTGGCTTTTGCCCTGTGTTCCACTTCCTCAGTGCCACATGCTGAGTGAGTTTGCTCTGCCCTGAACTTTCTTCCTCAAAGCCAGTTAACCATAGACTAAGATCCCTGGAGCTATGAGCCAAGTAAACCTTTTCTCTTTTTAGTTCTGTGTGTCATGGATTTTGATGCAGTACCGAACGCTGACTACTACACATGATTGTCATTTTAAGTTACTTATTTCAAGGTGATTTGTTCTGTGGCCACATCATGGTGTGGGATACCACTTCAGCCGCCTCTTATCTTTGATTCCTCATAAGGTCTAACTTCAATCTCATTCCATCCCAAGGGAGACCTTTCATTCCTTCAGCCTATCATAATCTTTCTTTTAGTCAAAGTTCTGTACAAACAATTCCACATCAATCCTAACCTTGCCTTGTGACTTTCTCATTTTTCTGCTATCTATGAAATATTCACATTATCTGGTTACCTGCCCCCACCAAGATAATGTCTCCGTGTAACAGCTGACACCATCACAAACCACAGGAACACAGATGTTTCAAACTTTGTATGAAAAACACCAAACTTTGCATGAGACATTTCCTTGTGCAGCAGTGAAAAATTTTCAAAAAACCCACAACAAAGTAATAGTTGAATATAATTCAAGAGAGAGAGAAAAAAAAAAAAACAAAAAAAAACAAAACACATCTTAGAGGTTAGATGGCAATCACTGTGCACAGATATGCATTTGACTCCACTCTGGAAAATCCTTCTTCATAGAAGTGTAAGCTTCCTGAGGCCAGCATCCAGGCCTGCATTCTTCCAAACATCTCCTTGGCTGCCACGAACTGCTAGTTGTTGGTTATTAATGCGGTGTTTCCTGCAAGAGGCCTTACGAGACTAGAGATAATCAGATAGCCATTCCTTATAATTGCTGGGTATTTTGCAGGCCTTGCCTGCTGGTCCTCTTCTCCTCGTTTCTCCTTGATTACTGCCAGGGAAGATACCACAATCCCAACTCCAGGGAGTCTATTCCATTTCCTAATTACTCTCCCTGCTGTGAGCATGCCCTTCTTACTGTATCTAACCCAGATTTCCTCCTCTGTAGCTTTAGGCCATCGCTCCTTAGTCTAAACCCTCTGAAAGGGAGAATAATTCCCTTGATTAATTTATTTTGCGATCTCAGTGCTGTTTATACATTACAATTTCTGCTTCCCTGGAGTCTCCTTTTGCTAGATTAGAGGAATAACATTTCTCTCTCCATTTCTTCCCTGTGCCGAAATTTTTGGTTTACAAACCTCTGAAGTGTTTTTAGGTGCTTATATTTTGGTATTTTTCTTTCTGGGCTGATGTATAATAATTGCTCTTATTTATTGAGTATTTATTCAACATGTTGGGCCTTGGGCTAAGCATGTTTACATGTGCTGTATTAACTCTCTGAATGATGCGAGTGCTGCGGTTGACACCAGTGCGCTAGGAAACTGGAGGCTAGGGAGGTTAAGTGGACATCCCTCCCCCTCGCAGCTGGCTGCCCGGGGGGGGGGGGTCTGACCAGTTGTTATCGCATCCTGCACTCTTCACTGTTCCTGTGTATCCTCTGCAAATGTGTCCAGCATACAGTGTTTCCAATGGTTCTCTGCGGGCTCCCTAAGTAACTCTGTATTCTTCCCTTTGAGCATTTTATTTTCACATGCTTGAGAAATAAGTGCTTTCAAAGAGTCAGGTGAGGCTGGTATGCATATTAGTTTGAGAACATATTGGTTCTCATCTTCGGCAGGTTGTTTTTTAAGTTGTGAAGTGGGAGATGCTTTCTGTGGTGTTCATGACAGGTAACTAGGATATGTGTTATAGTTTAAGCAAAGAACGAATCTCCAAATTCTCCTGCATTCAGAGTGAGGCTTTTGGATGGGGTTTGGGTCACGAGAGCTCTAAGCTGGATGCGATGGAAGGTGGTACAGTGGAGCCGTAGAGAGCGGGTCATAGGCAGTGACCCAGAAGTGCATCTCTCTCTCTCTCTCTGGCACATCCTTCTGTCTGTGTTTTCTGAGCAGCCTTCATCCTCTACATTCTTCTGCTATGCCAGTACTGCTTTGTAGCAGGCAGGCCCTGGGCTGCAAAGGTGAGTCAAATTAAACCTCTCTTTCTTTCAGTTAGAGATGTTTAAATAGAGGAGTAGGGAACTTGATAAATCCAGAAATGAAAAGAGAACCCATGATTACAAGATATGGAAGTCCACTGTGGCCTCACAGCCTGGAATTGAACCCTGGACCTCAGGCACTTAGATGAGGCTGATTGTGATGGGCGGAACTGTGTTTCTACGAATTCACATGGCAATGCCCAATAGCGCATGCAGCTGTATTTGGAGACAGGGTCTCTAGGAGGTATTTAAGGTTGAGTGAGGTCAGAAACATGGGTGCTTGTGACTTATAGATTTGTAAGAACTGGGAGGGAGGTCAAGAAGGTGAAGGAGGGAGAGAGAGAGACAGACAGAGAGAGAGAGAGAGAGAGAGAGAGAGAGAGAGAGAGAGAGAGAGACCGGCCAGACACAGGACTAGGTTATTTTGAGACCCATGAGTGGCTACCTGGGCATTAGTCAGGATCTGTTAAGAGGAGAAAATGACTGCAGATGCTGAGTACACTATAACAATGTCTTGTGCCATGCCTGAATCCACCATCAGTCGATCTCTTACTCCCAATGTTGACATCATGTGTAGGGAACAAGGGGTGTTAGGGAGAAATGTATTGAGCGACTAACCTATAGTGCCATCAAATTTAGTATCTATGCTGCCCAGGCAAGCACACAATGCCAGCAACACATAGTAAGCTGCAAGATGACCTCAAGCGCAGCCACTCATGGGTATGTCACCCCCGCTTTGTTCTCCATCTACAAAGCCAACCTTGCCCTTTGTTTTCCAGATGAGTTCTGAAAATTATAGAAACAGCATTAGCAAAAATGAAAATTAAGTATGTGCCTACTGCAGAGAGGTTCAAAAGACTGAGAGCATGCTGGAAGACAGGCTGATAGAGAGCTCATGGGAGGTGTGTGAAGTTGTGGCCTTCACTCTGGGCAGGGTGCTGTTGAAGGCAAGCGATAAGTTCTTGGGCTCAGAGAGCCACTGAGATGAGATAATATCCAAGGCTGACGCAGGATGATTCCTGGGAGCTTTCATCACTGCATTCAAGGTCCCTCGGGGAACAAAAATCACTTAGGCTTCATTAACATGGCTTTAGCCCCCTGACTCATTCGCGGGTCTGCAGGATCGTGGTAGAAACCTGCACTGACCACTTCACATGAGCCCTTATCTTGTATGAGTGGCCTTTGGTTTTAAGCCACAGGAGCCAGCTTAAGATCGTAGAGTTGCTCTCAGAGTCACGGTAGAACTGAAGCCCTGGCCTTGAGAAGCAAGGTGCGGACCTGGGTCCCTGGAGAACCAGGACATCCGAACTCCACCAGAATTTATTCACATCCCTTCTACTTTTCATGACCTTTTTTGGGGGACATTGCTCTCTTGCACTGTTTTCTACGTAAAACTGGTGACATAATAGTGGTTGGCACCAAAGAGTGATGTTCACATGCCAAGATGCAATGAATGGCCATGGTCCAAAGTCCAAGTACTAGGGCAACGTGGGTTGCATGTCTTGCCTCAGGACAGTTACTGCATCTGCCTATGGTGCTGAGTTCTTGCACTTCCTGTTTGCAGCTTTTGTTGGAGAGACCATGTGGTCCATATGAGCAGGCTCTAGAGCCACCCATTAAATATGATGTGACCTCGCACAAGGTATGTAACTCTTGGTAACCCAGGTTGCTTATGGGTAAATGAGACCAGTAGTTATAAAATAGAATGAAAACTGAGCATGTGTATTTTTATAAAGGTACATACATACATATGATGTTTGTAGAGCATTCATTAGTTCTTAAATATAACAATGTCCATATTTTTATTAGTCCTCTTGTCTGACAGTGCCTGGCACACAGGGTGTAGGTATAAATGTGTAAGCTTGTTATCTATTATTCTAGGTGAAACTGGGAGTAATGATTCTCCAAAAGATGTAAAGGCCTTGGGTTGCCCTTGACCTTGTCTATTTCTTCTCATCACAGTGCTTGAATTGTGGTCTAGACAGATGACCCTGTATCTTATATGAAGAGACCCATTTCTGCATGTCATGATACTGGACAGATTATGGTCCAGAATGACCCAGTCCTAGGTCATCGGAGCCACCCCTCTAGGATGCTGTTAATCTTTCTGTCCAAGATCAGGCACAGGATGTGAGGGCTGTACCTGCCTAAGAAGAGAAATATCCTCTTGATTCCGCATGCCATTTCATTTGCGGGCTCAGAAATACTGCCCTGGGTGAAACTTTGGCTAGTAATTCTTCAGAACGATGTGGTGATAATGAGAAAAGCCTTTTTTTCTTTGTGTTTCTGACCTGAAGAACCAAGATGGAGGATATCACAAAGAATATTTTGCTTTGTTCAGTCTGAGTTTTATTTAGGACTATGCAGTAATAGACCTTAAGCACTACGGACCAGCGTCATCAACAAGTGCATGAATGATATTCTTGGTGGGCAGAGAAATCTGATAAACTTCATTTCTGTTTACACAGAGGGAGAGTAGCCTTGTGAATGACTCTTCCAGATCCAAACTATGTCACCTTTAAACCATAGATGGGGGGCCCAGCGGGATGGCTCAGTGGTCTAAAGCGCCTGCTTGGGAAAGCTTGGGCGGCTGTAGGGACTGCAGTTCAATCCCCGGCACCACATGCTGTGCCAGCCCTGCCCTCAGGGCAGGCTGAGTCAGCCATACAAACAAATAAATAAATAAACAAAAGTTCTGAAACAAGAAAAATAAATAAATAAATAAAATTAAAAAAAAATAAGCCATAGATGGAATTGTGACATTTCTGAGTTTATAAAATCTTCAGGGTTTCCTATTGCCTTTAAGATACAATTCACAGTGTTTATCAGGGCCTATAAGATTCCCGATCGGTATGTCCAGTATGGTGGCCTCTAGATATATGTATTTATGCTAATTAGAACGCAAACTAAAAGTTCAGTTCCTCAGGTAGAAAATATATCAATCATTGTTGATCAGCTATTTTTGTTTTGAAAATCCGCAATGTATGTGTTATTATATGATACTGTTTCTGTCTGTCTATTTTTCTTGCTCTCGTTCTTAATCTTCAAAATAAAAGAAAATTATAACAAAAAAGAAAACAAACAAACAAAAAGTTCCATTCCTCAAATTGCCCAAGTCCTTTTTAGGTGCTGGAGAGCCATATCTGTGTTTGAGAGCACAGACAGAAAACACTCGTTCTTTTCACCCTAGAAATTTCTATTGGGCAGTGCTGTGCCCACAGCTTATGTTGCTACTTCATCAAGGGCTACCTTCATACATTTAAAACACCTTCTGCAGTGCACAAAGCTCTTTCCCACCACCGTGCGTAGTTCTCCCCTCTCTGACCCATCACGTTTCAGGTTAAGCTTTTCAAAGAGACTTTCCTTGATTTTCACCGCAGATCTGAATTAGATCTTCTTATTGGTTTCTATCATAGCAACCTACTTTCTAAAAAATTTCAGGTGACTTTGACTTGCAGCTACTTAGGAATTTTCATGGCCAGTGCCTGACTTCCTCTGTAGGCTGCACCTTCACGTGGCCCGTCAGAGAGCTGTGCTTTTACCCCAGCACCAACATACCTTAGCTGCTCTGCAACCATTTGTTGACAGGATGCATGGTACCATGAGTTACCCCACATTCTACCACCATAGGATACATTTTGTTAATTTTTAAATTTTGTACATCTTAATAATTTCCCTTCTCATTTCCATCTTCTTCCTCCTCTTACTTTATAGAAGGTCCTCTATAGTGTCCTTTGGGGACAAATCTACCACGCTAGCTTGATAGAACCTCTGTCTGAGGCAGATCTGTCCAAAACCACCTAACGAGAGGTACAGTTCCCTGGGAGAAAGGAGGGTAAGTTGAGAGAGTAAGCTTTCTTATTCATAGTCCGTAGCTTGTTTATTTTTTGTAATAATAATTGGCAGGGTAAACTACTTCAACTTCTCTATATCTATGTAATTAATAAGTTCACATTAAAAATCAATTATCCTTGATAATTACTACTAGTGCTATGGCTCATAAACTGAACACCAGTCTTGCTAATGAACTGAATGAGACGTAATTTCTTGTTGTTCAAAGAGATGATCAACTCTAATCAGCAGCAAATTCAATCAAAACTTAACCATCATCAATAGAAATTATATTATAGTTTGTAAAATAGGATAATTACCCGTAGCTTATAAGTTGCAGGTATTATAACAACTCAAAAACATGATTTATTTGAATAAATGTTTATATTTGCTGCTTCTATGCTAAGATATATAGAAATATTTAATCAGCATAAATAAATTAAGAGTATTTTAAAAAAAAAAATAAATCCTGTTAGCTCATTAGTTCTGTGGGATTCAATTACCTCAACTTTAAAAAAAATTGCTCTGGGTAACAGGGTAAACAGATGCTTATACATTGGTCAGTGAAGCAGGACATGCCATGGTACATTATCATGCCATGTTATTTGAAAAATACCAGTTAAGTGTATTTATTCATTAAAGCTATTTAATGGTGGCTAAGATAATGAACACTGGAACTAGATTTGGTTGAATCCTCACCTGTGCTACTCAGAACTGTGTGTCTTAGCTTCTTCTTGGTGGGTTTCCCATGCATCCCACCAATGCCTGCAGAGACTACAGAAGCATGAAGAGCAATGTGCAGCATGGTGGCATCACTAGCGCACAGGCCACATGGAATGAGTTTATAGCCAGCTCCACCACGCACTGTATCCCATGTGACTTAATATAGATCGCTAGCTCTCTGTGCTGCATGGGATTTTGTGCAAAAGATGTTGCAAGAACTTCCCACATCACATTCTTTTTTTTTTTAATTTTATGGAAAAAGGAAAAACAGAATTTCATACCAAGATGATAGGAAAATGACAATTGTTAGTACATTGTATTCTATGATCTTTAAAGTAGTTGTTCAGAGTACAAGAATTTGGCACAAAAGTTCTTCAATGGATATTAGTGTAAACTTTCTCTTGCTATTACTAAGAGACACTGATAGTATAGCTACAGTTACTTTTTCCTTTTTAAGCAACTTTTACAATTTAAAATATCTAATGTACATTTTAGAACCTATGAACTCTTTGAATTTGTGACACTAAAAAGACATTAGGAAATTTACACATGTGAGTCTGATTTACTCCACTAATGATATAGTCTCAACTTGCTTCCATTTGCCTCAAGTTTATCTTTCTCCATAGCTTAGTATGATGCTGTTCTAGAAAAATAGCTCATCTTTTTTATCCATTCCTCAGTTGATGGGCATTTGGGTTGTTTCCAAGATATAGTTATTACAAATTGTGCTTCTATAAACATTGGTGCACGTATATCACTGTGCTATGACGATTTTAATTCTTGTGGAAGGATATCCAGAAGGAGAATAGCTGGTTTGAATGAAACCTTTAATCCTAGATTTTTGAGGAATTTCTACGCTGATTTTCACAATGGTCTCACGAGTCTGCACTCCCACCAACAGTGGAGAAGGAATTCTTTTCACCCCAGCTCTGCCATAATTTTTTACTGGCTGGTTTTCTTGATGCCAACTATTCTTGTTGGTGTGACAAGGAATCTCAGTGTTCTTTTAAGTTGTTTTTCTCAAAGGATGAATGAGTTTTCTTTTTTTCAAATAAGGAATGTTCCAATGCTATTTATCAAAGAGGTCATCTTCCTCTTCTTCCTGTTTTTCCTGTTCTTCCTGCTCTTCCTGTTCTTCCTGTTCTTCCTCTTCCTCCTCTTCCTCCTCTTCTTCCTCTTCCTCCTCTTCCTCCTCTTCCTTTCTGGAATCAGGGTTCAAACTCATGACCTTGCACTTGCTGGGCAGGCACTTGGGCCATGGTTCTATCTCTCCAGCCCCATTCTTCTTGGTGATTTGCTGTGTTCTGTTTGCTAGCATCTTATTGAGGATTTCTGTGTCTTTGTTCTTTGGGGAAATTGGTTTGCAATTGTCTTTTTTGCTTGGGTCTTTCTCTGGTTTCGGTATCAGGGCGATACTTGTCTCTAGGAATGAGTTAGGAAGAATTTCCTCCCTTTTAGTTTCACTGAAGTGTTTGAGGAGTATTGCTATTAAATCATCTCTTAAGTTTCTTGTAGAGTTCAGCAGTACATTAATCAGAACCTAGACTTTTCTTTATTGGTAAGTTTTTAATTACATTCTCAGTCTTATTAACTGATACTGATTTATTCAGAAGTTTTATATCTTCTTGATTCAGATTTTGTAATTCATACACATCTAGAAATCTGTCTATTTCTGTGTTATCTATGCTGTGACAGCAAAGATTTTTCAAAGTAGATATAGATCATCTTCTGGATTTCTACAGGATCTCTAGTGATCTCACCCTTTTCATCCTTCAGTGTATGAACTTGAGTCTCTTCTTTCTTTGGATAAACTTGGATAAGTATTTACCAATTTTATTTTTTCCAAGAGCCAATTTTAGCACTAATTATGTATATAATTAGGTCTACAGCCTCACTACACAGACCAGACTCATAGTGATGTTCCTGTTTTCAGCTTCCCAAGCACTGGGATTACAGGTGTATGCCAGCACATCCAGTCTCAATTACTGTCTCAGTGTGTCCCAGGGACAGAGCTGGCACCATGGGGATCAAACCTTGGTCTCCTCACACTTGCCAAAGCAGGTAATATAGTCCCCTGAGTTATCTGGCTTGCCCTTCTGTATGGTTTTATTACTCTGTCCCTCTGATCCTCTGTGTCTCTGTGTCTGTCTGTCTGTCTCTCAGATTGAGAACTGAACTCATGACATTGAGCTTGTTACACAGGTGCTATGCCATTGAGTTAAATCCAGAGCACTTGTTTGCTTAATTTCAATTACATTAATTTTTGTGCTTATCTGTATAATTTCCTCCCTTGCTTGGGCTTTGGGCTCGACTTGCTCCTATTTTTCTAGAAGCTTGAGGTATACCATAAGGTTGCTTATTTCTGCTTACTCTGTTTTCCTGATGTGAGAATTCACCATTAAAAGTTTTCTCTTAGGATTGCTTTCATTGAGTCCCACAGGTTCTTCTATTTGTATCTGAATTTTTGTTTAATTTCAGATACTGTTTAATTTCTTTTTTAATTTCATCTGTGACCCATTGGTGGCTCAGGAGGGTGTTATTTCCATGTTTTTATGGTATTTTTGCAGCTTCTTTTGAGATTAATTTCCAATTTCATTTAGCTATGGTCAGATAATACGCATGGGATAATTTCAATTCCTTTGCATTTACATAAACATGTTATGTGGGGTAATATATGGTGTACTTTACAGAACATTGCATGTGTAGCCAAGAAGAAAGTGTATTTTGATGTTGGGTGGACCATGTGGACCTTTCTGCAAATATGTAGGTCCATTTTTTTTACAAGTTTACTTCAGTTCTGCTGTATCTTTGTTAAATTTTTGTCTAGTTGATCTTTTTCTTTGTGACAATAGGATATTAAGTTCCCCCATTAAACTCATATGATTGTTTGCTTGATTCATATCTATTAATATTTGTCTTACATAGTTGTGTGCTCCTGTATTTGGAAGTTTGCTTCTCACAGGTATGTAGTCACCTTTCTTTCTTTTGATCATTCTTGGTTTGGAGTTCACATTCTTTGCAAAGAGAATAGCTAACCCTGATGTTTGTTGCATAGAGTATTATTCTCCACCCTTTCACTTTCAGCCCATGAATTTATTTTTGAGTTAAATGTGTTTCTTCTATACTACACACTGGATCTTTCTATCTATCTATCTATCTATCTATCTATCTATCTATCTATCTATCTATCTATCTTTCTTTCTTCCTTCCTTCCTTCCTTCCTTCCTTCCTTCCTTCCTTCCTTCCTTCCTTTCTTTCTTTCTTTCGGTGGAGCTGGGGATTGAACTCAGGCCCTTGCACTTGCCAGGCAAGCACTTATTCTACTGAGCTATCTTGCTCCCCAGCCCCTGTATTTTGTTTCTTGATCCATTCTTCCAGTCTGTTTCTTTCGATTGTTGGTGAATTGAGGCCATTTACACTGATAGACATAACTGTTATGTATTGACTTATCTCTGTCATGTTGTTTTATCACTGTTGGCTACTTGATTTTTTCCCTTGGTTCAATTGTTTTTCCTGCCGTTGGTTTCTTCCTGTTGCTGTTCTTGGAAATGTGGCCATTTTTATCTCTGTTAATGCCTATCTTTCAGTACCGTTAGTAGGGTTGGTTTGGTGATCATGACTTTCTTAATTTTTTTTTACTTTGTTGTTGTTGTTGTCATGGAAGTATCTTGTTTTCCTTTACTTTTGAAAGATAGCTTTTCAGGGTTTATCAATCTGGGCTAGAAGTGCTTTTCTATTAGGACTTGAAATATTTCACTCCGTGCACTTCTTGAATTGATGGCATAAGTTGAAAAGTTTGCCTTGATTCTGATAGACTCTCCTTTAAAAGTGATCTGTTTCTTTGCTCTGGCTGCTTTTAATATTGAGTTCTTGTGCTGAATTTCTGGAATATTTATTATGATATGTGTGGGTGTAGATTTATTTTAGTCACGAGTAACTGAAGTTTTATGTGCTTCACTGCATACTGCCTCATCTATGCGTCAGATTCTGTCCCCTGTTTGAGAAATTTTCTGCTACTATTTCTGCAAAAGGTCATTTTAGGGCATTTGTGTTGACTGCTGCTTTTAATGGACACCTATCAGTCTTATACTGTTTCTGTTTGCATTGTCCTGCAGCTGTTGAATTGTTATTTCTTGAGTCCTTGTTATTTTTAAGGATCTTTCCTTTCTTGATTGCTAGCCATGATCCTATCTTAAATGTCTGAAAGTTTGTCTTTGCTCTTGTTCTCAAGTTGTTGCCAGATTTCAATGAAATTGCAAATTCCCTGGAATATCTGTTTGCATGTGTTCCATGCATTCTATTTCTTTCCTATATTGATAGTTCACAATTTCTATCCTTTTTCCATGATCACATTTTATTTATTTTCAATGTATTATTTATTTATTTTTTCCTCTGGAGGGGTTTCTGAGCCCTGTTGACCCCTTCTTTTTTGTTTTTGTTATTTTTCAGTCAGAGTCTTGCTATGTAGGTCAGGCCGGCTTGCGTTAGTCTGAAACTTCTGGCTCCCTGGCCCCTCAGATGCACTGAAACAGCCCCTGAGACAGGCCATGGTGGCAGGCCTATAATCTCAGCACTTGGGAGGCCGAACACAGGAGTTTGAGGCTGGCCCAATCACATCACTCTTAATCTTCTGTGTTACATGATCACATTTTAAAAATGTGCCTCTATTCTAGATTTTCTGAGCAATTCCATTATGACTACTGACATTTTCTTTTATATGAGATCATTTATGATCCAATGGTCTGACAGATTTTTTTCTTCACTTTGGTAGCTATCATTTTAGAAATGTTAGGCATACACCTTCCATTTTTCTCTACCTTTTTGTCTTTCAGACTTGTTCTGAGTGGACTAGAGGTCTGAGATTGCATCTTGCTTCTATACCTTGTCATATGTTACTTCAAAAGTTTTATTTTGTTTTCTATGTTTATTCTTGTAAGTTTTTGTCACGGGTATCTATATCACTAGTATCAAACCCTCTCTAGGAAACATCGGTTCCTCAGGGATGTCATCTGTGTGTGGGAGGCCCATGGTTTGTGTCTGCTCCAAGGTCCTACCTTCCCAGTTAATTAGGAGTGAGACATTGGTTTCTGTATGGCTCAGTCCCTGGTTGTCATTGTACTGTAATGAGGTTATTGCCTCAAAGTCTCTCAATGTTATTACATAAGGGAGAACAACTGATTATAACAGATACGACATCCCAGCTAAAGAAGCATAATTAGCAATAATAGTAACATCAGGCATAGTTTAGCAGCTGACAGACTGAGGTACCTATCAATTTTGTAACTTAAACCATAGGAACAATATATATATATATATATATATATATATATATATATATAAAATTATATAGTAGATCATATAATAAATTAGGAGCTTGTATTCTAAGTGTTTCCCAATGGTAGAAGGGTTTTACCCAGTGTTGGGGAGATTTAAGAAGCATAGTGGCATAAAAAAAAAAAGAAGATGACTGAAAAGAAAGTAGAAGCAATGCTGAAGGACAAAGATTGATCCTACACAGTTTGGAAACTAGAGGAGAGGTTGGATGAAAAAGAATGAGGGCGCGAGGAAGGGATTATAGGGATTTTCTCAGTCTCTGAGTTCCGGGAATTGGATTAGTTTCGTGTGGCTGGAGTTTTCCCCAGCTATTTAGAAAAGATAAAAGAGAGAAAGGTGGGGGGGAGGAACAAGAAAAACAAACAGAACAACAACAACAACAACAACAAAAATGGAGAACAGAGCCAGTCTTGCCCACCTGCTTCCTTCCCCATGTGTCTTTATCCCCAAGCACGATGCTGCTTCACCTAATTGGCCACCTGTCATCCTGACTGCTGTTTCCGACTTTGCACGCCACTAGTCCCACCTGTTCATATTGGCTGCCCTAGCTGGGACCCTGTTGTGTCACTGGAGTTCCCTCTGGTCTCTGAACCTTTCTGGTAGGCTCATTTCAGTCTCGGCAGCAGCGAGGGAGGGACCATTCTCGGGCCCGGCTGTCTGGCATGGGTGGAGGCAGCAGGAGGCTTGGCGGCGGGAAGATGGGAGGATTTGCCTTCCAGGTTGTTGCGCCACTGAGGGTTAAGTGGATTAGTATGTTTGAAGCAAGGCCAACTTGCCCATTACTGTCATGATCTAGATCAAGTCTTGGATTTCATCAATTTGGGAGAGATGCCTTTCTCTTTACTAGAGGAAACAGTAAGAGAAGCAGGACAAGCAACTTCCAGTTTAGGCTTAGGGTTGGTATTTCACATCCCTGGTTTCTATTTCCTAATAACCAAGTAAACCTGAAACTCTGAGGGTGGGAATAAATACTAGGGCTATTAAAAGATCTCCCCCCATGATTTTATTGTGTTGCTAGACAGGAAAGCCACTAGTTTAGGTGTTAGCTGAAAGGGTTGAGAAATTTCAGCTTTCCTGGAAGGTTGGTAACCTCATCCCAAAGTGAAGAACTTCTCATGGGTCTTAGGACCAGGGCTCAGGTAGAAATGGATGACTTGCTTTCCCCGAATTCTTCTCTTTTCACAGATATAACAACCATGGTGGTTGGATGCAGAGTCATAGAGAATTCAAGGCTGGCTAGTTTCTTTCTAAATTTGGGGATCTCTTGCTCCTAGCTCACCCAACTTTCCTCATCTTTTGTGATATAAAAGGAGTAGGAAGAATATCAGCCATTAAGGGAAAGATCTGGATGGTAGGCGTCTTTGCTGCTTTGCTGAATGAATATGGGGCAAGAATGTTCTAGAACTTCTAGAGCTTTCACTGGTATGAATAGCCCATTTTAGAATGAGTGCCCTAACTTTGTCACCACTGTTCTAGGAAATCCCAGAATGACTCAGTTGGTATCAGATGTAGTAATACTTCTCATAGAATTCCTGGATCTGCCTCAGCATCAAGCTTACTGTTTTATGGATTTGAAAAATAAGAGGAAGAACAACAGGACAGATACAACCAGGTGTAAATTACCATAACTTTTGAGGTGGATCACATTTCTAAATTTGTCCAAATCCAATCAACTGTGGTTCAGGGTCCCTAACCATCAAGTTCCAGAGGAAACTCAACTGCAGCCCTTTGACAAGGCTTGCTCAGGACTCCCTGCGGCTTCTGCACATTGTGACCAGAGGGGAGGAGGCTGCAAGTCCCCAGTGCCCACTGTGGCAACACTTCTACATACCATGGACTCACCTGCTATTCCTTCAATATCCACTAGGAAAACTCTGTCCTGTGTGGACCCCAGAGACAGGCATTATCGTGTAAGATTCCTCAACTGGATGGAGTCTGAGCTCCGGGGCACTACTTTGGGGCGCTGGAGTTGCACTGCTGAGGGTCTGGCCCTCCCTGAAACCATTACACCAGTTCCATCTGAGGGCTGCCCATCTTAGGGGAACATCCTCAAGTGTATTGCAGTGTCCACCTCTGGGAATCAGCCGTAGGCCCCTCCTGTGTGATGCAGTGCGCAGCTGTGAAGTAGGGGCCCCTGCTCCTTCCTTTTTTCCTGAGGCCCCAAAGCCCTCCATTCTCTTTTCCTCTTGCATGGTGGCCATGAGCTCCATGTGGCCACTCTAGTGAGTGCCTCAGTTGCATCTCATGTAAATCGTGTTGAAGACTTGATTGATCAAATTATGTCAAATATGGCAGTAAGTAATAAAATTTTTATGTTAGTTACATAATGAAATAATTTCTTTTTTGCTGTTTTGGGTTAAGGAATATATTGTTAAAATGCATCTTATCCATTTTTTCATTATTTATTTATCTATTTTTTTTTTTTTTTTTGTCCTTCAAAGTGTTTACCAAAACATTTAAAATTCACACACGGTGTTTCTGTGGGACAGCACGTTCTCTGCCCAGTGCCTTTCTTCTGCCCTTAAAACACAGAGCCAGCTCAGGGAGAGGGGTTCAAGGCAGCTCACTGTAAGGTTAGGCTTGAGGCAAGGCGAACACTCACTCTTTGCTGTGCGCCTCTTCCTGCTCCTGTCTGACTGGCCCTTAGAACCAGGAAGTGCACAAGGGCGTCTGGCTGGGTGGTAGCCGTCAAGGAAGGGGAGAATTCCCTCCGTTCTTTTGCTCCTGTGTCTGCCTGGACAACGAGTTAGTTGAGAGCTTCTGTTTTTTGTTTGAATTTTTATTTATTTATTTTATTGATTGATTTGATACAGGGTCTTGCCAGCAGTTCAGACTCTTAGTGATCCCCATGTCTCAGCTTCCCCAGTGTTTATGTTATAGGTGGGTGCTACTGCATCTGGTTTTGAGGCTGGCGCAGCACACCTGAGGTTCCTGGTAGGTGTGGCATGTAGTGCCGGGGATCAAACTCAGGTGTACTTGTTAGGCAGGCACTTAGACCACCAAGCTATCTCGTCAGCCCCCTTTTCCTATCTATCTATCTATTTATTTATTTATTTATTTTAAAGAGAATAAAAATTGAGAATAATTAAAAATGATACAAAATTTCAAAACAAGATGAAAATAAATCAATAATCATTATATTGGATATTATTATCTCCAAAATAGTTTTTAGGTTATCAGATATAAGCATGCAAAATTGGTTAAAAAATAAAAAAAATATACATTAAGTATGCCTTTCAATAAACCAAGAGAAATCAGTGGTATAATTATCTTAGCTATTGTGTGTGTGTGTGTGTGTGTGTACACATACACTTTTCCCTCCTTTCTTTTATCCTTCCCTTCATCCAGTTCATTCCTCTGAGCAGTCTCTTTCCCTTTCAGTGGCTGTTGTGCTTTTCAGTTTCCCTAACTCTTTCAGTTTTTCCCACTAGGGAGACCATGCAACGTGTACCCACGCAGGCCCGCTGCTTCTCTTATCCTGGACCTACTCTCATGTTGCCCATCAGCAAGCTGAAGCTCAGAGAGGGCCAACAAGTTAACCTAAGACACACAGAGCGGCTTTAAAGAAGAGGGGCATTCCCACCTCTTGCCCCCACACCACAGCACCCAGCGCTGTATCCATGGCATCTCACAAGGGCAGGAGGGAGAAAAAGGCCTCACCGGCCAGGAGATGAGGTGTTGCCCTGATATTCTGGGGTGCTCACGAGGTAGCTGTGGTGGTATCTAAGGCTGGTGGTGCACGCTCAACTCCTCCTGCTCTCAGCCCAGAATTATTCTATTTCTTCATTTTTTTCAGGTTTTCTATTATTAACTATTTCCACAGAAGCTATTTTGGTGGTGCAATGTATTCTTTTGCTAGCTTTGACTCTTTAATTCATTGTAGTAATTATTTTTGCTGTTTCATCTTCCTTATAACACAAGGCAGAATGGAAACTGGCAAAGAAACACCAGTCAGCGCACTCTCCAGCGCCCTTGCCATGCTTCCCGAGGCTGCTCCCCAGGGCCAGGCTGAGGAGGGGCACCATCTCTCACACAGTACAGTGGCCTCCTGCCAGGTGGCTGGTCCTGCTTGGCGAGGCGGAGGGATTTCCTTTCATGGAATACAGATTGGCCTCCTGCGGAAGGCTGCAAGAGCGCCTGGGGAACTAGAGAGTTGTTGAAAGGCGCAGGAGCAAGTTAAATTCCCTGCAAGCTCCCATTACAGCTTTGGTTTCTTCTCCTCTTTCCTCCTCCTTGGGGATAACATCGCCTTTGTGTATCAGAAACTCTAGCAGAGGAGTATCGCCTTTCTCAGGGGACTTTCCTGAAGACGTGGAGTCTAGCACTACCCCTGCTCTTATCTGCAAACAATAGAGATTTTGCAGATGTCTTCTTGACTGCAACAGAGCACCACTAACGGTCCAGCACACTTCATTTTCCCCTCCCTTCCAGTTCAGCACAGGAGATGGGGGATTTCTTGGCTCCCCACCTCTTTTGGGTTTGCTGGCGTAGAGAACTCACCGCAGAATGGGCCCATTGTGGTGACCTGGCTTTCACTGTATGCGCCCTGCTTTAAGAACATACCTCTAAGGAGAAGAACTCTGGCACGGGGTACTGCATGGCTGGTCATCAGGAGGATGACTGTTCTTATGGAGACTCAGTCATTTCACCTTCTTCAAGTCACCACATTATGTCCACAACTGCCATTTTTGAGTGTCTGCTTTATGTCATTAGCATTGCACATCAGTTTTCTCTGCTTGGGCGTCTTAGCTGTCATTCGGCTGCTGTGGCTGAGATGGACATCAGCCAGCAGGCCGCACTTGTGAGTTGATTGGAGTCAGCACGTTCTGTGGGATAACAGCCCTCAGTGACGAAAGAGCTGAGTCTTACAGGGGGGCTCATGGGGAGTTTTGCCTGCCGTTGATTTGGATATTAGGGAAGGAGAGGGCAGGACTACTGTGTAAGGTCAGGAAAGAATTCCAAATCTGGGCATGGGAGAAAAGAGAGAGAGAGAGAGAGAGAGAGAGAGAGAGAGAGACAGAGAGAGAGAGAGACAGAGAGAGAGAGAGACAGAGAGAGAGAGAGAGAGACAGAGACTGGGGGGAAGCCAGTGCTTCAGCAGAGGGTGAACACAGTGGGGAAAACTCCATGATGCCCAAATGGCCGAAGAGTGCTTCAAAAAGAATTACTAGTTCTACCGTTCCATTTAAATGTGATTGTGTTTGTGTGAGGCAAACCCACTTTGCGCTACCACAGGCTCTGCCCAGTGCTCAGGCGCGGAGCCTGCACGCACACCCGGGCCTCTGTCCAGTGTGAGCTGTGTGCTTGTCATCATTATGGCTGCTGTGGGCACTGAGCTAGGGCTGGAGTTCTGCACTTGGACGGTGATGACACAGAACGCAGCTTCCGCAGAAGCAGGACCTCAAAGTCAGAGTTAGCCCCTCAGTTTATAAATATATTGAAGGAAAGTTCTGGATTTTTATAGGCCGTGATGGAAAGGTTCCAATCTTATCATGATTCAAGAGTGCAGAAATGTTTCCAGAAAGCATTCTGGTTGTATGCTACTGGAGGGTCTTGACTTTCTATCTATTTCCTCTCCGTCTTCCTTGCTCTTCTCTCTCCCTCTGTACACGCTCTCGTCTTAAGCTTGTCTGTGGAAATCCACTTGTAAGCTTGCACATATGTTGGTGAAGATCATGCACCGATGCCCTTCAGGGCACTTTCACCGTCAAAAGAACTGGTGAGTGAGGGAGTGAGTGCAGTGGGGAGCGCGTGCCCTGCACCCGTAGTGAGATAAGCCCTCCCGGATCTTCTATGAGATGCCCGGTGTTGGGTAGGAGGCCTCTGTAGGAGACGCAGTGCCATAGAGTGTAGGGCGGCTGTGAACCATACAGATATATTTTATTTTAATTTTGTAGAATTTTTATTCACTATTAAGTAGACCATGCTCAGGAAAGAACTTGATATTATGCTTGGGCTCAGGATTAGTCATAAAAATCCTCCAACAATTCCATCACATCTTCTACCAGGAGTTATTCAGTGTCCTTCCAGCTCATATACATTGTTTCTACCAATATTTTCCTTCACAGTCAACTCTGTTAACCCCTGGGTTCTCAGGGCCCTGGGCCCTGGGGGTGCACAGTTATCTTCATGGGTGTGTTAGTATCTAATCTGGCCAGATATATTTCAGGCTATCTGTCTTAGCTGGGCTTGAGTGATCTGCGGTCAAACAGAAGCCCCTTGATAAAATACGGCCATCTTTGCCCTAGTAGACTTATAGTTTACTTTTCAAATAGCTCACTTGAAATTTAATAGGAAGTTTTAAAGCCACATCTGATTTAAGCTCCATGGGCTCTAGCTTTTAAGCACACTTGGCACACCAACCTGAGTTTCCCTTGCCATCAACAGAAAACACAGTCTCGCTATTGCTTGCCCCTTGTTGCTTCATTCATTATGTACATGAAATCATCAAAAAGTCACGCTGCGGGTAGCCCGTTAAGAAACTCACAGAGTCATGGTCAAAGCTAAAGCATGTCGACACCTGGAAACAACCTCTTTCAGTTTACAGGGAGGTGTTGGAACAGCTCTTATAGCAGGCAGAGAGGAAGAGCAGAGAAGTTCTATAAGGTAGTAGCTTAGGTTAGTCAGTCATTTAATTTTTTTAAAAAATCTGTATTTTTATTTTTATTTCTTAAAGAGAGTGCAAATTAAAATTAAAACAAAAAATTATAAGTGATGCAGGTTTTCACTTGACAAAATAATATGAATTTCACAGTATTTGTTGTAATATGGAGTGTTGTCTTCCAACCAGTTATATGCATATAAAATTGGAAGAAGAAAGAACAAAAGAAAGAAATGTAGAAGAAGTTAAGAAGAGAAAAATTACAAACAATTGAGAAAAGGAGACAAAACAAGTTATAGCATTAATTGTTTCTTTCCAAAACCAGCAGAAATGCACAGCATAGTCGCTGAAAGCATCCTGCTTACATACGAAGGTGAATCTCATTTGCCCTACTCCCTCTCCTGTCCTTCTCAACTCAGTAACTCTTTCCTTTTGAATAACTTTTTTCCCCCTTTTCCTAGTATCTATTGCACCCTTCAGATTCCATTTTTCTCTTTCAGGTTCTCACACTAAGGAGACAGACAATGTGATGTTTGCAAATGTGGGTCTGATTTATTTCTTTAAAAAATCTTGAAAAACTTGCAAAATGTTCTGGTGTTTTAAGGCAGTCACTAGATCAATGATTTTTATTTTCTAACTTCTGAAGGAAAAGAGCAGAGTTGGCTGAAGTTTTTCTTTCTTGGTAAATCTGAGAATCCTTGCAAAGGATGAGGACAAGGGCTGAACACATCCCACAAGCCGCAGTGGATGAGAAGCCACCCTTCACATTGTTCTCTCGGGCTCCGTAACAACTCTGAGCAGATCGGTCTTCCCATTCTGCAGAGGTGGAGGCTGAGGTGAGTGGGCAGGGAGAATGAGCTGCAGCACCCATAGCTCTGCTGGCTCCATGGCCCTTCCCCTTCTTGCTTTGCTTTCTGTGCTTCCAGGGACTCACAAATCAGTCTTGTTAGGGTCCTCTGTGCACACCTTTGAAATTCAGAAGACCCTTTGGTAGGTGTCCAACTACCACATCTACATTGCTAAGTAGTGTGTCATTATATTATCTTTTATTTCTGACTAGGAGTTGCCAAAATCATCGTCAATTTTGTCATATAGATCTTGCTTATCATGGTCTTAACCACCCAGCAGAAAAGTTTCATAATGAAGTATAAGAAATAAAGCCATATTAATATGCTGAGCTGTAAAAGGCCCAAGTCAACAACTTGTGACATGGCCAGTTCTGTGTATAACCCACTACTATTGTGGACTTTTGGACTACATTGGGTTATGAGTTAGTGCACCCACAATATTTGAATGGCAATGGAACTCCCATCTGTGACAAGGCAAAATAAAAATAATTAGGATAAGTATATAGCTACTTTCTCTTGGATTTGTACTAACAGTATTTAGGTAAGAAATCATGCCTGCATTTTGTACTCTGAACAACTAATATAAAGACAACAATATGCAATGTATTAATTATTGTAACTTTCTTACTAACCTGTTTTGAAACTGTCTCATTGCTATTTTTTCTCATTAAAATTAATAAAAAATCAAAACGGGCTTTGCACTCGGTCTTATTAGAGCACTCTTTGTTTTCTGCAGACTGTTGATTTCCTACGGTTCCAGAAAGCATCATGGATGTCCCCCAGAATTCTTGTGCCCTTCCGCTTGGGGATCCCTCTTCAATTCTTCCTGTTCAATTAAATTTTCTCCTAAAGACAACAGCAAAAGGGGAAAAACTTATTCTAGTAGGGCCTTGGTTCATAGAATTAGTGGAAATCTGTAGGGTTTCTGCAAGGGAGTCCGGAAAGAGATGAGCACATATTTCTTCCTCAGAGATGTATTCACTGAGAGAAGAACATTTTTGTAGAGGGATTGTGAAAAATCTTTGCCATTATTACTTCTGGAAATCTACCTTGAAAACAAAAGTCTTGAGGGTAGAAAGAAGTTTGTGCATCAAGAATATCACTAATGTAAAAAAAAAAAAAGAAAATCACTAATCTGTTATTTTTAATGGTGGTTAAGGATAAGACAGCAACTGACTTGTCTAAGAACTGGATAATCATTAAGCAAGTATAGCACATTGATTGATGGATGCTATGAAATCATTAAAAATGATTATGGAAATTTCCACTTTCACTGGACAAGTGAAATACATGCATGTGTATTGTGTCCTCTTGAAATTTTACTAAAATGATAGTGAAGAGATTTATTTTTAAAAGCATAAAATCAGGAGAAAGACGATGAAGGCACATAAGACAGGACCATGCCTTTGGAGCCTACAGAGTGGATTTGCTGCTGGTAACTGAGCTATATGGTGGGAGAGCAGAGCCTGTGCCCTCGGTGCCCCCTGAGATAAGGATAAGAAATGGAGCCATCTCACACACGCTGTGGGCTTCAGGGACTCAGACCAGCAGGAACATGGGAGCCTGAAAGTGAGAGGTGTGCCTGGCTGTCTGCACAAGGGCCCAGACCTTCTCTCTGCTGTGTGGTATCCTGCATCTCACCTTGTAGGGAACTGAGGTTTTACCTATAGCAGAGGTTGAATGATATTCCAGACACTGGGGCCCAGGACAGAAGAACAGACACGTTAACACACACATACACAGGCATGCATACACGCACATGCATACACACACACACACACACACACACACATGCATGCACACTGATGGAAGAACAGAGAGACAGAGAGGAGGACTCCAATTAACACACACATACACAGGCATGCATACACGCACATGCACACACACACTCACACATACAACTGACTGGGAATCTATATATTGGACTGTGAAATTCTCTCCTTTTCCCAGCTGTGCTAAGAATGCTAGTAGACAAAGTGATAGCCCTGACAGAGGGCTGCACAGTGTGCTGGATAGAAAGCCCCCGGGGTGGGAGGGTCTGCGCATTCTAATAGTAGGTGGGGGAGGGGAAGGCCCAGTTAGTGACCCGGTTCAGTCTTGTCATTCTGTGGTATAGACCACTGCCTGGTAAATGTAGCTCACAGGAAGAGCAGAGTCAAGGATCACTTGACATTCACAGAAAGGATCAAACATGAAAGTCACCAAAATAAGCCATCAACAGGAAGACATGCAGAGGAAGGAAAAATTACTGCGAGCTTCAGCAGTGACAACAGCACTGTCTGAACAGCTCCCCAGGAAAATTAGATGAGATAGTGTGTCCATGAAAGAATTTAAAGGTGGGATAAAATATTTTTAAAAAGAACTTGCAAAAAATATAGTACAGTAGTAGAGTGTTAAAATTTCAACAACAAAACAGTTGGAAGATATAGACAATGAAACAAAGATAAAAATATACACAAAGCAGAAGCAGGTTTTGGAAAGGGGCAACAGAAAAAAAGAGAAGAAACTATGGAAATAATGTAAGAAAACTTCTCAGATATTAAAGAGCCCACCAGAAAGAAATAAAATAAATTTATAAATAAAATTTATATATATAATTTTCTATAACTTTCAAATCAATAGAAATAAAAGGAGACTTCTAAGATCCTTCATCTATAGAAGTCAATGCACCCATAGTACATTAAGGATCGGAAGATACCAGACTTCTCAGCGGAAGCTCTTGAAGCTGGGTGACAGAGGAGCAACTTTAAATTCAAAGAGGAAAAGCTTTCTGTCCCAAAATTCTGTACTTAGCAAATAATTATCCAAATGTAGTGCTGGAAGGGGGCCCGGCGGGATGGCTCAGTGGTCTAAAGAGCCTGCTTGTGAAAGCTTGGGTGGCTTCAGGGACCTCGGTTCGATCCCCAGCACCACATGCTGCGCCAGCCCTACCCTTGGGGTGGGCTGAGCCAGCCATAAAAATGAGTGAATAAACAAACAAAGGTTCTGAAACAAAAAAATAAATAAGTAAAAAACAAAACAAAACAAAACAACAACAACAAAAAAACAAATATAGTGCTGGAAGGAAACAGAACAAAGAAAGCAAAGCAAAACACATGTTCAGGCATCTGAGGTCTAAAATCTGACTTCCCATATTCCTTTCTGAAAAGAAAATGGAATATTAGAAATGGAGTAAGACAAGAAGTGGGGGGTGTAGGGCTCTAGAAAGAGCCCCATGAGAGAGAAGCGAGCACAGGGGATTCTGGGTGATGGGAAGAGATGCCCCGTGGGCAGCAGATGCCTCTGATGGAACCTAGTGCAGACTGGGATGGAAGGACAGCTATCTATCCAGATTCCACTGGCTACTGAGGTTTTGGAAAATGATTTGCGATGGATTCGCAGAAAAATCAACCAACAGAATACAAGAAGGAAGACAATGGTGACAAGTGCAAAATGAAGACAGCTGGGGTGCGCTCCGAGAGGCTCTTTGTCGTCCAATGTAATTTTCATCTGAAGCTGTATGGAATGGGCAGGTGCATCCTCTGATCTCGCTTCAGATCATATAAATGTTTCTTCCTTTACAGATGTGCATCTGCAGAGACCAGAGCTGCAAGGCGCCCCCACTGCAGGGCCCGCGGACTTCAGTGCTGAATGTGTCACGACCTGCAGACAAAAGGCCACAAGGTCTACTGCGGATGGGGCAGAGAGCTTGCAATCTCCTGGGGACATGGGGCACATGTCTCATTGTGGTCTGTAGCTTTTAAAAAGGCTATTTTTAGGGAAAGGGAAGGCCCTGAATAGCAGGTTTGGTCAGAGCCCAAAACAAAGTACCATCATCTTTCCTGAGCCTCTGTTTTAGGGTGGAAATCAGACTCCTAATGAGGCACTGCTGAGGGAGAAAGCTGTGATAGAATGAGGCTAGCAACATCAGGAGGCTGGAGGCGGAACCCAGCCCGACCTCTGGAGTGCTAAGCCGGTTCTGGGCAGAACCTCAGCAGCCCCAGCCTGGCGAACAGCAGTGCTGCCCCACGGAGTAGCAGGGTGTAAGCAGCCACAAAGAAGAGCTCAGGCGAGTGAATGGGGGGCATTGCTAGAGGTGAATGTGGAGAAGAAACCAAGGACATCTGGAGCTCCCTGCAGTCGGCCAGGTTCACAGTGGTTGACTTCCGGCTATCTCTAGTCTTGTGAGCTCAACAGCCAAAAAGAAGCAAGGGCTTCTACCCTTTGCACATATACGTTCCCTTGCTGTAGGCAGAGAAGCAGTGCTACCCATTGATGGCTGCAGACTTTGAGGTAGATGAGGATTTAAAGCCCCTTTCCCAGTCAGACCAGGCTCAAACGACTTTGTGACGCCACTAGGAATTTATCTTATTATGCTATTTTCTATACCCATATCTACATATATGTGTATTTATGAATATATGATATATATGAAATTATATGACATGTGTTGCCCTATAATGAAGTGTTATGATATTTTTACTGTAAAGCTCTCCTACTAGAACTCCTGGGGGTTACAAACAATCCCACTGACTAAACAATTAGCTGGAGGCTGTCAAGCACAAATGAAAGTTGAAAAGACAACTCTTCAGCGCAGGGGCTAGACTTGAGTTTAGGCATTCATCAATGTTCTTCTGTAAGGTGAGTGTAAGAAAGAAAAGGCTTCTATAATCAACTTGAGAGGAGCAAACCATTTTGGGCAACAGGTAAGTTAAATTGAAGGCACAATGTGTATGGGTTTCCTTTCTACATGCCTTGGCTATTAATGAAGTGTTCTTGAAGTTTGCCACTTAATACCAGCTGTGGGAGAGTTCTCAAGGAAAGGACTGAGTGAACCTGGTGAAAACTTTTCATTTACTTAATGAGAAGCATCAGGCAGAGCATTGTTTGTTCACGGTCACCCAGAACTGACAAGGATGAAATCTTTCATTTGCTTGTTCCAGCCTCCAAGTCATGAAGCTTATTATGGCTTGATGCAAGTGCTCTTTTATCCTGAAGCTTGGATGCCTCTGAAGCTAGACTCTGAGAATATTTTTCTGACTCCATTTCTGTTGAGGATTACTGTGGTTGATACTATGGCTCACTCGTGCAAAATTCAGAGTGAGTCAAACAAGCAAGCAGATTACATCTACTGTTGTCTATTCAAATACATGAATGCAAATTCAGCCTTATGCCTCTGAATATGAGTAAGGAGAATTTTTCTTTTGAGGTGATGTCATATCAATTGAGGGTATCGTCCCAAAACACTGAATAAATAAAAATTTTTTAAAAAAACACTAGGGCAGGGGAGATAGCTCAGTGGAGTAAGCGCCTGCCTGGCAAGTGCAGGGTCCTGAGTTTGAGCCTCGGTATCACACACACACACACACACACACACACACACGCACACACACAGACATGTAGCATGTACATGCACATATACACATGATAAATAAACAAACAAATAAGTAAATAAATAAGTAAAGTAGAAGGTGTCTATTTATCTGTCAGTAGAGAAGGGTCTGCAAGCCATAGCCTTGGGTTAAGTTTAGTTCACTGCCTGTTTCAGCAGATAAAATTTATCGGAACACAGCCACTACCATTCTCTGACACATGGATGCTTTTACAAATGGCAGAGTTGAGTAGTTATGAAAGACTAAATACTTATTATCTGTCGCTTTGCAGAAGCTGTTCGCCAACCCCTGTATTGCTGTGTGCTTTCTAGCTGCAAAAGCTGGGTGCCCCTGTATTGCTGACTGATTTTACATTGGCTGTCTTTCCAGTCTCCTTTTCCAATTCTACCTCTTTGATTACAGAAACATCAGGAAAAAGTAGGTATTACAGACAAAATTCTCCAAATGTGACTGATGAGAATTATCTGGAGGATGTTTCCAACAGAAGTTGCTGGACCCTTTCCCAGAGATTGTGGTGCAGTAGCTCTGGAACAATGCCTGGAAAATTTACTTGGAGATAACGGATTCTGGGGCAGATCCAGCCACGAACAATCTGAAGAAAACGCAGTCAGGTGAGAGATGGAGCCAGCAGGCGGGAGCGCTGCTGACTCAGTCTCCCTGTGGGATCTTGGCGGATTCCCTTCACTGGGCCTTGTTTATCTCATCTGTGAAGAGAAAGAACAATTCTGCCTACACACAGCTGTTCTGGGGCAAATAAGGTGATTTCAGAATATGCCTAGCACTGTGTTTGCACACAGCAGACCTCGGCGTACCTTCCTTCTTTATCCCTGGAGGCTCCAGCGTGTGGAACACGCACCCATTTGACTTTTTATGCTGCACCTCGTGTGCTACTTTTTTTCTTCCTAGTTATGAATATTTTGCTGTTTTCAAACTACTTCCCAATCCACAGTCCTCCGTGTATGTTAAAACCAGAGGTGTTGTAAGATAGACTGTGGCATTGTTTGAGGATGGATCCAGAGAGCTGAGTGGACCCACGTGGTTTATGGCTCACCTGACTGCCTGCGGTCTTAATTCTGCTAAAAATAATTAGGCAAGGGCTTTTCAATAACTGTTATGCTTTTCACAACAGTTGTCTTGACATAAAAGATGGATTTTATGAATGCTAAAGACAAACATTTGGATAAATTGGGGTGACATCTAATCAGAATGTCGTTTTTCCTTAGAAATGGAAAGATGGATTTGATTTTTTTGAGCAACTGGACTTTTTATTTTATATTGATTCCTACTTTGCAGTAATCAGCATTGCAAGGGAATAATTATATGTTGGAAGCATTTCAAGGGGGTGAGTGGACTACTGCGCCTTGCTGCTTCGCCCGTACAGCCCTGGCTTTCTCTTCACGCAGCCATCATGCTTTGTGTGTTCCGTGTTCAGAGAACGGAGACAGGACCCAGGCCCGGGCGCTCCCGTGCCAGCGGCCTCGTTATCAGTGATCTCACTAACTGTGTTCACTCCCTCCACAAAGGCTGCTGTCCTTTTGCCCAGCTAGACTAAGGCAAACCACGCCTTTCGGAGTGGCTTTGTTAACTGGACACACGCTTCCTCCCACTCAATGACCTTTTCACTTCTTTCTTTTTTTAGCCTTGTTGCTTCTCATATTTTGTGCACCATGTTTTGGTCGCATTTATGTGACGCTTTTTTTTTTTTTTATCATCACTTAATTTTCACTCTTGGTGTCATTTGAATTACAGATTTCTAATGAAAAGCAGTTGGTTTCACTTTTACCCGGTTTCATAGGCTCTTTTAACTGATAAGTTTGATCTATTCTCATTTATTAGAGGAGGAAAAAAGCATAAATAAACAGAATAAAGAAAATGGAACAAAACAGAAAAATAAAGAAAGCGCAGTTTATAAGATACAAATTATGTGGCAAGAATACAGATATATATGTAAATACATGAGCAGCATTCACATGAGTTTTTTTTTTTGGTCTGGCCGCTCAGGACTTCCAGCAGCCAGTCCATAAGCACATAAGCACGAGCCCTGTGGGCACTCTGCCTGCCTCTCCTCCTGCCCTACCCGTTAGCTGGCATGCCTCTAGACTTTGTAGCACACTGACGGTTCCCTGCATCAGTGTTACATCTCTTGTCTTTGTAAAGTTCCTCATCTCAGGAGCTTGTCTTCCAGAAGCCAGACACAGCCTAGAAGTAGCTCAGTAGAGGGGAAGCAAGTGGAAAAGTGCCCCAAGTCTGCAATGCCCAGGGGGATGACAGCAAGGAGGTTGTACATGGTTTTTGAAAAGGTCACCCACCCATGGGCTTAGCCCATGTGCCAATGTATTTATCCTCTCTTTATTCATTTTTTTGTTCTTCTTTTTTGTTTTTCTTTCCCATCTCAGTTTTCCCTACCTCTTTTTGGGGTCACCTTTCAGATCAACTCCCTGTGTTTCCACCCAGAACATAGCAGAGACCATTGCGTGGTTGGCTGTAAACAGGTAACTTTGGCTGAGCCTCTGTAATTCTTGATTCATCTTTTTGCAAGGAGAGTTTAGTTACTGGACCACCGCTGAGAGCCGAGATAGAAGAAAGCCAGCCCCTGAGATCCAGCCAGGTCTACCCCTCATGATCTTCATTCACAGGTAAGCGTCTCTAGTCCGCCTCTAGAACCCATTTATGTTTCTCTTAGCACTGATACAACAACTTGCCCAATGCCTTTCCAAATCCACAAGTACCATAAGTAGCAAATTACAGTAAATTAAGAGGTTGCTACAAGCACTGATATAAAACATAGTTATTATAGGTTTGCTGGTAAGCAGGATGATTAAATTGCTCACAGTGAAAACCACAATAACTTATGATTAGGAAATAAAGGGATGAATAGTCCTATGTATGGCCTCTAAAAGCTCCACTATATTTCCGTCTAGTATGGCATGGCTTGTATGGTAAATTTTATGTGTCACCTGGGCCTGACAATGGTACCTATATATACGGTCAAAGACTGTTGTAGAAGTTTCTCTGAGGAGGACTTCAAATGAGATTAAGATTTAAATTGGCAGATTCTAAGCAAGAATTTCCTCCAGTCAGATGAAGGCCTGAATAGAACAAAGCCTGAAGCCAGAGGGAATTCTGTAGCAGAAACCTCTGAACGTCCATAGGCAAGAGGGAGTTCTGCACAGATGTTGTTGAACTTGAGTGATGCTGGCTTTCTTGTGGGTATCCCACCTGCTGGCTGCAGATTTACCAGCCTCTGTGATTATGCGAGCCAGTTCTTTGAAATTCCGCCCCCCTCCATATATATTCACATACTACTGATTCAGCTTCCCTGGAGAATCCCTAATACTTGATAGTCATGATTCATCTCTTTGTTCAGTAACTACTTGTTGCACATAGTTATGTGCCTGTTGCACTCTAGGCGCTTAGAAGACACCATTAAGCAGAACAGATGAGAACGCCAACCCAGTGTGCTTTCATTCTCTAGGAAGTAGTGACCAGGAAGTGCTCATGTATGCTCTAGAAGGATAGAAGTGACACACGGTGTAGAGCTAAGCAAAAAGTAAGACACTGTAAAAAGGCTTTGGCTTGTCAAAAAAGGTTAATCTATAATCAATATATTAGAACAGCAGATCAAAATCACAGATGCTCTTACAATTGCTCAATTTGTTCTGCAAATTGAACTTTTATATGGAGATAATTGTAGATTCAGATGGAATTGTTACAAATATTCAGAGAGCTCTTAGATCCCCTTTGCCCAGTTTCCCTCAGTGAAAATACTTCATAAAACTATACTAACTTTCACAACTGGAATATTAACAAGACTTGGTCAAAGAGCCAGACAAATAGTTCAGCAGATTAAAGCACCTCCAAGCAGGCACAGTGGCTGGGGGGTTCAATCCTCCAGCTTGCCATGCCAGCTCCACCCCAGGGTGCCCTGAAAGGGCAATAGAGACTGGGCGTGTTGGCATATGCCTATAATCCCAGCTCTTGGGAGCCTGTAAACAGGTGGATCACTATGAATCCAATCTAGTAGTGAGACCCTGAACACCCTGTAGACTCTTACCTAAAAAATACAAAAGAAAGAAAGAAAAAAAAGAAAGAAGGAAGGAAAGAAGGAAAGAGAGAAAGGAAGGAAGGAAGGAAGGAAGAAAGAAAGAAAGAAAGAAAGAAAGAAAGAAAGAAAGAAAGAAAGAAAGAAAGAAAGAAAGAAAGAAAGACAAGCTGTGGTTGAGACACTGGACTATTCTGTCCTTCTAGAGCAGCAGTTCTCAACCTGTGGGTCTCGATCCCAGCGGGGATCAAATGACCAAAACACAAGGGTCACCTAAAGTCATTCCGAATCATAACTGTAGCAAACTTACAGTTTTGAAGTAGCCACCCAAATTATTTTTTGATTTGGGGTCACTGCAACATGAGGAACTTTATTGCGGGGTCAAGGCATTAGAAAGGTTGAGAACCACTGCTCTAGAGGTCTCCCTTCTGAGAGTAGGGCCTTTACACGTTCACCCTCCTTCATTCTCTCCTTGAGCATTTCTATAATTTTTATATTGAGAACATTATAAAAGGATCCATATAAAGTATCGTCTTGGGGTTGGCTTTTTTCCCATAGTGGAAGTCCTTGGCAATTCACTCATATTGCACATATGTCAAGAACTTATTCTTTTTCATGGCTGAGTGGTGTTGCCTGAATAGATACAGCACAATGTTTATTTTGAGAGTGTGCATAGGACCCAGCCCACACCGAGACACATACTTAGACAATGTTTTTCCAGACAAGAACTCACTAAGTTTTCAGACTGGCCTCACACTTACCATTCTCCCACCTCAGCCCCCGAGTAGCTGGCATTCCAACCACAGACTACCATTTCTAGAACCACAGTTTTTTCAAGCATTTATTCACTGAAAGGTGTTTGAATTGTTCTGTTTTGTGCTACAAAGAGTAAGTATGGTGTAATTGCTTACGTACAGAGTCTTGTGTAAACATTGTAAACTTTGATTGATGAAATTTAATTTTTAACTTTATCCTATACTAACTCTATGTATTTGTGAAATACTATATAATAATTCAGTATATATACACAATATATAAGTATTCCATCAGAATTAATATTTCCATCTTTACTAGTCCTGTATGTTTGGAAACTTTGGGTCCATCTTTCATAATTTTTTAAATTTTTAAATTTTCATTATGTGTGTATATATATTTAAAGAGCACAAAGTAGTATAAAAACAGAAAAATCTATAATTGAAACAGAATTTCACTTAACAAAGTAATATGAATTTCATAGTATTCGTTGTAATGCATAGTATTGTCTTCCAACCAGTTATTTTCCAATTTTTACCAGATATAAATGAATAATATTGTGCTTTAGGCATCCCATTTTCTGGTAGAACACCAGAACTTACTGTCTTATCTGTGTTTTAGTATCCATTATCCAACTTCCCTCCAGGGCTCCTTTGTTGTACCCCTCCTAGGCTACAGTAAACACTATTTTACTCTCTTAAGTGTATGACTTCATGCTTTTACAGCAGAAGAATATTCTGTTTTGTATGTGTGCCACGTTTTGCTTACTCGTTTGTCAATGGACATTTCAGTGGCTTTCATATCTTGGCTATTGTGAATGTCACTGTAATCAGTTTGACCAATTTCATTTCCTATGCATGGATACCCAGAACAAGGACAGCTGGATCACATCGCACATGCAGTTCTGGTATGCAGAAGGATTGCTGTTGTTGTTTGTCGTGGTCATACCAACTCACAATCCCAGTGACAGCATCGTTAGCCATCGAGCAAAGGAACTCAAAATCACAATGAGATATCACCTCGCCCCAATCAGAAATGATTAGTAACAAAAAAGTTCCCTTTGCTTGGAAACTTCACCAACATTTGTTATGATTTTCTTTTCTCATCACAGTCACTCTGTCTGGGGTGAGATGTTATCTCATTGTAGTGTTGACTTCCTTTCCCTGATGGCCAAAGATGGTGCAAAGATTTTTCTTCTTATTAGCCATTTGCGTTTTTTCTTTTGAAAAATGTGTGACCTGATCATTTGTTCACTTTTCATTGAACTTTTTTCTTTTGTTCAGTTGTTTTTACTTTGTGGACATTTCGGATGTTGACCCCTTGTCAGATGAATAGCTTGCAAATACCTTTTCCCATTCTGTAGGCCATTTCTTTCTTTTCTTTTTCTATAGGCCATTTCTTAACCTTGTTGATTGCATACAAAAGCATCTTAGTTTGACAGAATCCCATTCATCTAATGCTTTTTTTTTTTTTCTTTTGTCAGCTTTGTTTTTGGAGTCTTGTGCAAAAATGCTTGCTTATACTGCCTTTTAGAAGGATTTCCCTGTGCTTTGTTCTGGAGCTTCGCAGTTTCAGGTCTTGCATGAGGAGTTTTCATCCAGTTTGTGTTTGTTTTGTGATATGGTGAGAGAGACAGGAGTCAGACTTCAAGCTTCTGCATATGTGTATTTATTTTTCTTAGCACCATATATGGGGGAGTCTGTTCTTTAATGCATATTTTCAGCTCTTTTGTCAAACATAATAGTGCAGTAGATATGTGGATTTTTATCTGCGATCTCTCCATTGGTCTGTTGTATTGATTTTGATACAATACCATACACTCTTAGATACAGTAGCCCTGTAGGATATCCTCAGATCAGTTATTATGACATCTTCAGCTTTTAAATATAAGCATTCATAATTCCATAATGAATGTTCAGGGGTATACATCTGGCTCAGATGGAAATTATAAGTTTAGTTTAGTTTACTTTAGTTAGGCTGGCTATACTTTAAAAAATTTCCATCAGTGATATAGCCCTTATCTCATTTCTTTGCAGCATTTGGTGATGTTATAAATATTTCTTATATTAATCATACCAACAAATGGGCAGTGATATATGACTGTGGTTTTAATTTGTACTTACTTAATGGTTGAGGACATTTAACATCTTTTTACATGCTTATTTACTTACTATTCATGTATCCCCTTCAGTAAATATATTCTTGCCCTTTTTCTAGTTAGGTTTTTATTGAAGTGTGTTTCTTCTATTGGCTTTGAAGAGGTATTTGTATATTCAGTATATCAGTGCTTTGTTAGACATATGACTTGCAAATATTTTCTCCCAGTCCATTGTTTGTCTTTTCTCCTTTCAAAAGGATCTGTCATGGACAATACCTTTGACTTTTGCTGAAATCCAAGTTATCAATTTTTCTTTTAATGGCTCATGCTAAACACACTCTAGATTCTGAAGATTTTTGTCCCCTGTTTTGTTGCCCAAACTGCTATAGTTTTGCCTCTTACATAGACTTTATAATTTTGAATTAATATTTGCACCAGGTATGAAATGCACCTGGCGTTCTGCCCATAAATGTTCAATTGCACCAATGACATTTGTTTAAAGTGTGTATGTTTTCTTTACTGGATTAGTCTTGCACTTTTGTGAAAACTCAGTTGGGGATATAGTTGTAATCTATTTTCATGGGTTTTTAAAATTTTGTTCTATTGATCAGTGTATTTACCTCTCTACCAGCACAATACCATCTTAACTACTATAGCTAAATAATATATTTCAAAATCAGATAGCACAAAAACTCCCATTTTATTCTTTTGCAAAATGATTTTAGCTATTCTAATTCTTTTGGTTTTCTCAATGCATTTTACAATGAACTTATCTATGCATACAAAAATTCTTGATGAAGTCATGATAGGAATTGATTTAAATGTACATCAATTTGAGAAAATTTTTATATTTTATGTTGTTTCCCAATCTATGAATGCAGCATGCCTTTCCATTTATTTTGATCTGCAATTTCTTTCATCATCATTTTGCAATTTTTGGCATATGAACTCTGTGAGTATTTTGATAGGTTTAAATGCATTTTATTTTTCAATTGTGTTTTTTTTTTTTCTTAGTTTCAGTGTCCACATTTTCCTTGTTAGTGTACAGAAATATAATTAGTTTTTGTGTGTTTATTGTGTATGCTGAAATCTTGCTGAACTAACTCATTGGTTTTTGGAATCTTGTTGTAGGTTCTTGGTATCTAGAAAATCTATTATGGGGACAGTTTTGTTTCTTCCTTTATCATATGTGTGCCTTGCATTCCCCTTCTTTTTCCTTATGGCACTGGCTGGACTATGAGTGGTGAGGACAGATTTCATCGTGGTGAAAAATTGAAGAGTAGCACGCTGCTTGCTACTGCTGGTACAGAGTGGGTTTCTGGTCCTTCAGCTGATCTCCTGTGAGCCTATTCTTAGGAGCTTAGAACTGGCACATATCTTTTGAGGGATGTGATTCAACTTCTAATAGGTCTAAACAGTTCAGTTTTAATTGGTAAAAGTTAAACTCTGTTTCCTTAAAGGAATGAAAACTCCTAACCACGGTAACTCTGGGTCTGCAAAGGCTGGCTGAAAACACTCCCGGTGTCTGGCAATGCTGGTGCTTTGGCAATGGAAGAGGTTTCTGTGCTGGTTCCTCCGGAGCACCCTCCTTGATGCATGCATTTAACTTTATTATTCTTACTGCTTTTCGCTGGGGTTTAAACCTGGAGCTTTGCACGTGGTAGGCAAGCGCCCACCACTGAGATCTTCAAGCTTAAATTATGGCCACACATGCAAAACCCATACAAGTCACCTTAGAATTTAGGATGAATGAAAGTATTAAATGATAACCATGTAAATAGATTCGTCTATGCTTTTGAAAATATTAAGTAAACAAAGATACAATATAGCTCAAGATAAGGGCTCTTTAATTTTTGGAGGCCATTGGAAAGGAGAACTCTGCCTGGCTTCTGGTCTTTATATAGTGCATTTGAACAGAAAATCTTAATTATGCCAATTTAGGCAAAAATATTCCAGGGAACTATATATTTTCCTTCCAGGCAAAGATGAACGTTTATGCAATTAAAAGAGATTGATTGAAAAAAATCTGTGTCAGGTATAAGCTCAGATTTATGCTTTTGGGCTTAGATGACTGGGGGACATTAAAAAGCTGCCCGACTGAGTCAAAAGGATCTTTTCCCCGCACATGTTCTGAGCTGGGGAGTCTGCCTCCCCAGTGCTCGGCAGCCCTGCTCCCCTCCTCATTAGGCCAGCGCAGAGCCGGACCTGCTCCCTCAGGTTCTCATCAGCTTCCTCAAACACGCTGTAAAATTGATCTGACAGCCCATAAAAGGGAGTCTGGAGGCAGGAGGAAGCTCAAAAGGGGGCCGAAGCTTTGGCAGCAAGCACCAGTGTGTCTTTCAAGGATATTGCCATGTTTACCTAATATCAGGGACTGTGACATGAGAGGACCTCTGATCTTCGAGCTATAAACTTGTTGTGACAAAAGCCTCATAGTGTATGTGTGTGTGTGTGTGTGTGTGTGTGTGTGTGTGTGTGTGTGTGTGCTTATGTAGGGGTTTTGCCCTTGTTCTGGTTTCGAAACCATTTATGTGATAGAGTGGGGCAGACTGTGCTTCTGATATATGCCTGAATCCCTTTGACATGAAGAACAAAGTCAGTTAGCATCTCTGTTCATTTACTAAAAGTTGGATACATTTATTTTCTTTTTAAATCACCATTGTAATCCCCAAGTTCAGCATTCTTACACCATTGCACAGATTAAGATGCAAAGGCTCAAGAGTGAGGGTTTCAAACAATTAATCCCATTAGCACAATTCTGGCATACACAGTGATCCCATTCATCACAGTGAATTTGTACCTGTACACAATATAGCTTGATTTTTCTTTTTCTCCTCATTCTCCTCCCCTCTCTTCAACCCCTCTTCCGCTTCTTATTTATAAAAGCTTTGCTTCCATTTTCCATTCTATACCACCAAAAAGCACAGGGAAAGCCCAATTAGAAGTCCTCTGGCTGTGGTCCTGGAGCTCCCTGGGAAAGCCTTAGGTTGACTGGAACAATCACCAAGAATAGCGAAAAGGCTTGGGCCTGAAGTTATCTACAAACACACCAGGACTTTCACAACTCCCTGGTCTATCAGGTAGAGAGGTTCTGTTTAGGAGAAACATTGACCTATCCTAAGACAATCAGCTCACAGGGCGCAGCCCTGTTTTTGAACTCAACCTGCTCAGTTCTAAAGGCAACACTGGAATATGCCCAACTCTCGACCTTCCACAACACCCTTCCCGTTGGGGCAGAAGCTGCCAAAGCTGCACAAGAGGAGGGGCACCGGCAGGCACCCTCACTGGGGCCAATGATGTCAGGGCCCTTGCTGTGAATGCTTGTGTCATGATTTAGATCTAAAATGAGCCCACAGCCAGTGTGCCCCTAAAGTCTTGTGTGTTCAGAGGCAGAGCTTTTGAAGGGTGATTAGACTAAGGGGGCTCAAATTCCATCAGTGGATTAATAATGATCATAATTTGATGGCCTAAGAGATGCAGAAAGCAGGCAGTGAAGGGCCCAGTGGAAGGGTGGATCATAAAGGCTTGATCTTGGGGCCTGCGTCTGGTCCCTGGCCTTTTCCTCTCTGGCGCTTTGCCCTGGCTGTTTTCTGGCTGCTGTGAGGCCAGCACTGCTCCTTAGCTGTGCCGCTCCACCATTCTTCTAGCTCAGTGTCAACCTAAAGCCTTGGAGCAGCCACCCATGAATGGAAACCTCTGGAGTACATCTTTCCTCATCTAATTTGTTATTTGGTGTTTTCTTGATGATAGCCATTCTTTCTGGGGTGAGATAGAATCTCAGTGGTGTGTTCATTTGTATTTCTCAAATGACCAGTTATGTTAAACATCTTTTTCATATATTTATTTGTCATGTGTATTTCTTTATCTGAGAAATGAGTATTCATCACAGATACCTATTTTTTGATTAAGTCTTTGAAGTTTGGGGACTCCTAATTTTAAAAAAAATTCTTTAAATGTTCTAGATAGAAGTCCTTTGTATGAAAGACAATTAGATATAAAGGAAATGAAAAAAGAAACAAGGAAGAAATATATATATATATAAGCTTAGGTAATTATACTTCTGATTTCTGCTGGTCTGTTAAAATCAGTAGTTAATGCTTAATTTTTTTTCTCTCTCCTATCTTTAATTTTTATAACTTTTTTGTCCAATCTTGCATGCTTATATTTAGTAATCTGAACAACTAACTTGAGGACACCAAATGCAGTATAACAACTATCATTGAGTTCCTATTACTTTGTTTAGTGAAATTCTATATCTTTTCTAATGCTTTTTTAAAAGTTATTTTTGTGCTGTTTTTTACAAAAAAGTATTAGGGATTAAAAACCCCACAAAATCAGAGTTAGATAGTTGAGGATAGATATTCTCATCATTGATGATTTTCCTGAGAGCTCATCTTGCTTTTACGGGATGGAGAGCACCAGGACACAGGCCTCCTGGCCCCCTCCTGGATGAAAGATGTTCCACTGCAGTACTTTGAGAAAACACCTATTATGTCATGCATACTTTGAAAACTCTAGGTAAGGTTTTGGTTTCCCCATACACACAAGATGAGAGTGTGAGTTTCAGCCTGTGGACAGTATTTCCTAACTTTTTGTTTCAGAGTAGCTTTAGGTCACTTGAATCCTATGCCACCTGTATATGCTGCAATATGTGATTGTGTGGCAAGAATAAAATGCAGTTCTTTCTTTCACTCAGGAACCTAAGACTGCAAATGAAACCCTGTTGATGGGGAGTGAAGCAGAACGCCCTCCCCAGCTGGCTGAAGCAGTAAACACACAAAATCCTTTTACATTTGTTTCTGCAAGTGAATGAGAAAATACTATTCCTCTCCACACACAAGCACATTTACCTACCAACTCAGAAATCAGGCATAGAATGGACTACTCTCTCTCTCTCTCCAGAGGTCAGAGTGGTTCTTACCATTATTTAACATACTTTAAATTCATACCTCTCGCTGTGTTCTTGCAGTTTTTCTGTGGCATCTATTTTCCCACACTGCGCTGTCCTCACTGAGTGAGGATGCTACTCGCCTTTCTCCTGTCTGACAGATTCCAGCTTCTCCTGTGGTGACCACAGAGTCACCACACCAAGAGGCTTTCCCCTGAGAAGGCCTGCACTTGTCCCCAACCGTGACACAGATGACCCCAAAGTAGAGCAAGGAAATGACCAGTTTTTTATTTTGATAATCATGCATAAATTGTAATGCCCAGTAAAGTATAGATTTATTTATTTATTTATTTGCTTTTTTTTTGAGATAGGGTCTCGTTATGCAGTTCAGGCTGGCCTTGAGCTCACTTTGGTAGCCCAGGCTGGTCTCAAACTTGCCCCGATCCTCCTGTCTCAGTCTCCTGAGTGCTGGGATTACAGGCGTGAGCCACCATGCCCGGCTAAAGTATAGATTTAGAACACCAAACTATGTATCTATCAACCTGAACAACCAGTTGGAAGACAACAACGTGCAATGTTACAATCATTGTTGAATTCCTATGATTTTGTTTTGTGAAATTCTGTATCATTTCTAGTTATTTTTTTCCAGCACTTTCTTAAATTTTTAGGGAAACGTCTACAGTGTGTCAGGGTCTCACTACTAGACCAGACTCATAGTGATCCACCTGTTTATAGCCTTCCAAGAGTGGGGTGACAAGCAGGTACTATGCCCAGTCTCAACCACTATCTCAGTGTGCCCCAGGGGGCGGGGCTGGCACAGCAGGTCACAGGAAGAGACTTCTTGACCCCTGCGCCTGCTTGCAGGCACTTTAATCCGCTGAGCTATTTGGCTGGCCCTAGCATTTTCTATTCTCTTAAAAAAAAAAAAAAAAAAAGAAAACTAAGAATACCAAGCTGTGATTATATAGATATTACTGTTTAAGATCATGTTCGATTTCAAAAGTAGCTCCATTTATGGTTAGTTGAAATCTATTTAGAAAATAATGGTGTAGGAGACTGAAGAGATAGCTCCATAGAATAAGCGCTTGCTTGGCAAGCACAAGGGCCTGAGTTCAATCCCTGGTCCCACCAAAAAAAAAAAAGGAAGAAAAGAAAAAGAATGGTGTAAGAAATGTACAAATATGATGAAATGCAGAATGCACTTGGGGGACAATTCCATCAAGGTCTACAATGTCCACTCTAACAATACCGCCGTCTGTATTAGGTGAGGCCTGAGGGAGATTTGATGTCCTTGGGGCCCTAGAAAGGGATTCTGTGACCCTTTTCTCCGCTTCCCTCAGCGTCAAAAGGAGCACACTTGTATTCCTTGCACTCGCATTACAGAATGCTGCCACCTCGCCATGCCAAGGGGGCCCATTGTCTGCTGATGGAAACCCCAAAATGAGCCCAAATTAGCCTTTACTCTTTATAAACTGGCCAGCTCAGATCAATGTTGGAAAGATGGAAGGCTGACCACCACCAAAAGCGACTCTGTTCTCCCAGGAGCCATTGAGCACCTGCTTGTGAGAAGAGGTGGGCTCCCCAGGAGTGTAGCCTAAACTAACACCGAGCAGCTCCGCAGCACGTGTGCCCAGGATCCAAAGACGAAGGTCTCTTTTCTTGCTGTCCTTCAGTGTGGACTCAGGTGGGCTGCTTCCTCTCCTCCCCCCACACCAAACACCAACCTGAGTGGCAGCTTTTCTGTTCCACAGAGGGCAGACCCACATCTACCTTGGAGAAAAGGGACAGTTCTGAGAGGAACCTGGTGGTCAGGGAGCTGCCCGTGCTAGGCCTTCCTGCACCATGTCTGGGTGATGCAGGACTTCGCAGGAGCAAGTCAGGCAGGCTGAGTCCCTGAGTGTGGTTTCCAGAAGCCGTATGAACAAGATCATGAGTTGGATGGCTCTTGTGGGCTTCAGAGCTCTAGTTACGACTGTGAAGTAAGCATCTCTTCGTCTCAGCTCTGCTTCCCAGGAGATAAAGAGGTATTTTCCTTAAAGAAAAATTGGATTTTTCTTTAAGAAAAGTTGAATACTTTGCATGTTACTCTAGAGAAGCAGTACCAGGAGAATATGGTTATCTTTGTATTTGTCTCTGCATTATATCTGTATAACACCCACATCCATACTCATAGATGGCTATCTGTATCTAGATATTATTGATTAGGGTGACTAAAAGAACCCATGGTATGGTATGTATAAGCGGGAGACCCAAAAGGCAGATATGTCTCTTTGGAAAAGGAAAAATTTGTCTGGATCAATAAAATTTTGTGGTTATATCAGGAGCACAGCTGGAGCTGCAGGGAAGAGAAAAGCTGGGGACAGGTGGGTGGGAGGAAGAGGAGCACCAGGATGGGGAGAGGAGATGGGAGAGAACTGTGGCTCTTGATCATTTTATTTGGAAAATCCTCCTCCTGTTTTTGGAAAGTTCCCATGAGTTTTGAGGAAAGAGGAATGAAATCTTTCAGCTGAACAGCATGGCCAGAATATGCCAGAGCCTGTACATGGGTTTGTGAGACAGATTCAAGTTATGAGCTGTTGGCCTCCTCGCTAAGAGCGCTAGGAAGCCCAAGTCCGTTTGGCTTTAGGACTTGGGAACAGAAATGGAATGAGTACTGAGATTGGAAGCTGGTGTGAGGGGTGCGAGCCCACGATAGGTAACTTAAGATGATGGGGTTTGATATGAGTAGCATAAGCCGTAAAAGCAAGCAGTGGAGTCTGTCATTTTCTGTGGGTCTTACAGATACCCCCAAGAGAGAGGAAGCAATGCCTGTCTATATCCAATCCAATCAATAAATAAACACATGCCCATTTGGCACAGATTGTTTTCTGCCAATATTTAATACACTCCCAACTTGGGAAAATGGCTTAGACGCTCCATATAGCGCCTGCTCCGTCTCCCAGCCCCCTCCGCCTTAAAGACTGAAGGTTTTGGCGTCTGCCAAGAACTGCTTCTCACACTATAAAATACACACTTGCTCCCCGAAGTGACCTTCTATTCTTCCTTGTGCTACATGAGAGTTACGCACCTTCAGAGGTGGGCCATGCTTGGCGGTTGGTTAACGCTGGATGACCTTGCAGGTCTTGAAGCACCAGAGTAGTGGAGAAGAACTTCCTCGGCCATCCTGCAAAGGATGGGGGTGGGAGCCGTGAAGAGAACTCCCTAAATTTCAAAAACCTCTCCTAGGGAGTGTATGACGAAGGATGTCCTTTGTGAACGATCCAAACACATTTCTACAAATATTGAACCTTTGGACTAAAATAGGGTGCTCGCTTTCATTTCTCCGCCAATGGCCAGGGAGAAGAAGGCATTAGCTCTTTCATGAGGCAAAGGGGAGAGAAATCCTGGCTTTCAGCCTAGGATGGAGATTTTATGTCTTAGGGAAGCAATAATAAGGGGACAATGAAGGGAGAGAAGCTGCTGATCAGCGAGATGTGCATTGGCGCAGCGCAGGCGCTCCCAGCTGAGCCCCACCTGCTGTTCCAAGTCATCCCTGCTGCGCTCTTCCCGATGGCTCTCCATAGCCATGTTGCTGTTTGAGGATCTGATTGTGCAGAGATTCGAAGCTCTTCTGCTACGGTGGGCATTCTTCCTACCCGATGGTCCAGAAGGCATTAGAAAGCTGGCCGCAGGTAGGAGCATCCCAAGCTAACTCACCATATGCCAGATCCATTTAAGTCCTTGACATACACTAACTCATCTACCCACCACAATAAACAGGTGCTACATTTATTTTTCCCACTTCACAGATGAAAGACTCGGGCATAAGATGTTAGGTGACTGGATGGAGGTGATTCAGCACGTAAGCGATGGAGCCAATGCTTATTCCGCCTGTGACTCTAAAGACCACATTTTTAAGCACAGTTCTGCAGAACAATAGTACTTCCTAGGGAGGTTCAGAAGACAAATGAGGCGGTCAGCAAGAATGGCCTTGATGGTGCCACACAGGATGAAAAGTCTGAATGGAACTTCTGTCACGTGCTTCTGATCCAAAAAATCATCATTGCCAGATCTTTCAATTTTTCCTTTTCTTTCTCTTCTCTTTTTTTCCTCCTTCCTCTCTCCTCCCTCCCTCCTCTACCCTCCCTCCCCCCTCCCTCCTTCCCTCCCTTCCTTCCTTCCTTCCTTCCTTCCCTCCCTCCTTCCCTCCTTCCCTTCCTTCCCTCCCTCCCTCCCTCCCTCCTTCCTTCCTTCCTTCCTTCCTTCCCTCTATCCCATTGTCTCCCAAAGGCAACTACTTTTCCATATCGCTGAGAAGGCTTCTGACTGGTGGAAGAGAAGGAAGGAAGGAGCAAAAGAGGGAAGGAGGGAGAGACATGGCTCTCTCTCGCTGGCTGTTTCTCTTTCTTTTTCCTCACTGCTATCTCTGGAACTCACTGTCCCAAATAAACCTCTCACATAGAATGCATTCTTCCATGGTTTGCATTCAAAATGACCCAGGCTAAGATTCTTTTTCTCCTCCCACCCTTCCTTCTTGATCCTTTAGTTTTTAACACAGTGATATTGATTTTCTAAGATAAAGGACTATTTGATCTTATCAAAGTCATCTGATTGGAAAACCTAGTTCAAATGGTGAGGATCTGAAAAGAGATGCCCTGGTGATACTGTTTTGCACGCATCTAGATGCCAAGCCCAACTTGGCAAATGACTGCTGTTTATTTGAACATTCCAGAAAGTGTACTTAACTTGGTTCAACCAATCTTCCAAAGACTTAGTGCTAATATGTTATTACATTGATGACGTTAGAAACTTTTCCCTTTCTCTTGGTTTCCACAGCAAAATCATTAATTTATACCTGCTTTGGATATAAAATTACAGTTGTCAAAGACAAAAAGGGGCAGGAAGGGACACAGAAAATTTATAATTTATCAATTTTGTCATGCTGGACCCTTTTCCCCAATCTGTGCCTCAGTTCACTGGTGAACTGTCTTTCTCTCTGCCTGAATCTTTGGTCCAGATCAGCTGACTGGGATGAGCCCCTTTTGAGGGAGGCTAGGACTCTGTGCACCCAGGAGTGGGAAAGCAAAACTATGTGCAGTGCACGGGCTCTGGCATGTGTTCACTGTCAAATGAAATTATTGCATCAGACGATTAGAGGTGATACAGAAAGCAAGAGCCAGAAATTTGAACAGAAAAGCAAGGTGATGTGTTACAGAGCTACAGTAACACTAAAGTCTAGAGCCCTGGTCGTCTTCACTGTAGAGCAGTGGTCTGTGGCTTCATTTGTTGGCTGGCTAATCTACCATTTGTTGAAATGTTTGCTAGGTGACAATGCTCCACTGAGGGCCCCTGTGTGTACTATCTGAATTGAGAGGAGCAGTCTGTGATTCCTTTGCTGTGTAGACTTATCTTATTTCTTATTTGTTTTATCTTAATTTCATCCCTAATGCAACCAGTGATTGGGAAAGCATCTGTTATGGTTTATGAATAGTTGTCCCCCCAAAGCCTCATGCAATCATGAGGTGGGGACTTCTAGAGTTTGAGACCTGACTCATGAGCCACTGGGATTATGTGTTTTAGTACTGATGAGATTATGGGTCTGAGTACTGATAGCAATTATACGCGTTGCCTGAGGCAGATAGGCTAAGGCAGAGAGAGTGCTCTAATGTAAAGAGAGACAGAGAGACAGACTTAGGCTGTTGCTCTCTGCTCCCTGGTTATTCCTTTGCCTCTGTCACCATATTGTTGCTGTTCTGCCACCATGAACTGCTGATCTCTGCATTGTGCCTTGGATCCTGCCGAGTACGGAATGAAATCTCCAGTAACTGTGAGCTAAATAAACTTTTCCTTCCTTCATTTTTGAGTGTTGGGTATTTGTCCCAGCATTGAGTAAAAGGTAACTAAGACAGCATCCTTGCCAACTTCTCTTTCTTTAAATGTATATGGTATAGGGTCTCACTATCACTTGGACTCAGAGTGATCTTCCTGTTTCCAGCCTCCCCAGCACTGGAATTACAGGCCTGTACCATCACACCTG
The DNA here is from genome assembly GCA_004027025.1 of Myocastor coypus. Classification (NCBI taxonomy): domain Eukaryota; kingdom Metazoa; phylum Chordata; class Mammalia; order Rodentia; family Myocastoridae; genus Myocastor; species Myocastor coypus. The sequence goes on from PVJA010001308.1 coordinate 83,202, forward strand.
GACTCAGTGGCCAGCTCAGCATGCCCTGGGAGGAGTCAGGTGCAGCATGGGGTACCAGGGATTGAACCCTGGTCCCTATGCTTGCCTAAGCAGGTGCTTAATCTGCTGAGCTATCTCAATGGACCCCCTGCTAACTTTTTAGGCTTCCTTTCTGTTTGAGGGCATTGCTACATGATGAGTTTGCTCTTTGCCCAGGTATAAGATGGAAGTTCAACTTTCCAGGGTTCCTTACTGGTACATGACTTAGGCCCTGGGATCTACCTAGAAGCTAATGCACTGAAGAGAAGGTGCCAGGCCCATCAGCCTACAGAGCTGGCAGAAGGTCAAGTGCTACCATCCTGCATCAGAGACATGACTGTAGTGTCTCTGCCCAATGGTGGCAATGTGGTGTCACCAGGGGAATAGCCTTTCATCACAATTTGGAAGTCATTTCTGAACTTGTAACCTTTGAAGCTGCTCTTTGGTCTTCCCCTAGATCCCCAGAGCTTTTCTAGTTAAAACAGTTGAATAATCCTATGCTCATGGTCCAGTGTCAAGCTTATATCTAATTTCAAGATAGAAGCCTAAGGACTACTTGTTCTTTTACATTTATTTATTTCAAAGAGCACAGAAAAATAATAGGTAAGACATTAGAAATGATACACTTGTATAGCTATGTGAATGGTAAATTAACAATAATAAATCCACTTCAAATAGTAACTAAATAAAATGTTAATAGTTGAAAAACACTGGACAGCAAGTGGTGAACAATACTTAGAAAAGATACACTGCATATTAGTTGGCATGGCTGCATGCCCTACACCCCAGTAGCAATGATGTACAGTAACAAATGCTTACTTGTGGCTCGTGTGTCTAAGGATCAGATGCATGATATTGCATCAAGTGACAGGAGGTCGGTTGGCAGGAACATGGCCGGCATGGCTGAACTTGGTATCAAATGGCCAAGTCTAAGGATCCAGGCCTATGCTCCTTCCATGGTGCAATGCGTAGAGGAGGAAGAGGAGCAGGTCTCTGCTGAATTCTAACCTCCTCATGAACCATGACGTGACAGCACAGGAAGTCTCACCACCCAGCCCAGTTCACACACAGGAGAAATGATCAGAAAGAGGTCAAGATTAGGAAAGAAATTGTAACTATGAACACAATAAAAATGTATATATGAGCAAATGAAGGGAATGATTGAGAATGAGTGGAATAAAACTCGCTGTCACTAATACTGTTACTCAACCTAAACAGACCAAGATGGGGTACAGGATATGCTTCGTTGTCTGCCTAGCATCTTACCCTTGGCCTTATTAATGGGAGCCCTTTTCTTTCAGGACTATCAATTTCACAGCCAAGAGCCGTATGGGAAGCCACCTTGTCCTACCCTTAGGCACCAGTCTCGAGAGATTTTTAACCAACTATGATAATATAATTTTTAAAAAAATATTTTAAGGAAGGGTCTACAGGGTGTCCAGAGTCTCACTGCTAGGTCTGACTCATAGTGATTCTCCTGTTTACAGCCTCCCAAGTGCTGAAGTTACAGGCACGCACCACCATGTCCAGTCTCAGTTGCTGTCTCAGTGTGCCCCGGAGGTGGGGCCAGCTCAGCTCCGCAGGCCTGGGGCTTGAACCCCTGGCCCTTATACCTGCTTGCAGGTGCTTTAATCTGCTGAGCTATTTGACCGGCCCATAAATGTATTTGCATTGAAGAAAATTAAAGACTCTACAGGAAACATGACATTCTACCATTACTGAATAACCCTATCCACTTTCAGGATGTTCTGAAATTCCTCCTAGTCTTCCGTTCTGTGCACATATGATCCATTTGTTAAGTTGTTAGTTTTAATTTTTCCCAGGGGCTGCAAATTACATTTAGAAATTGCTTCTCACCTAAATGCAATGACCATGTTTAACCTTTATATCAGGTTTCTAGGGCCACAATAACTAACTGTCACACACTAGGTGGCTTAAAATGTATCACTGGAGGCTAAAATCAAGATAAAGTGTCAGAAGAGCCACGTTCTCCCTCCAGGCCATGGGGAGAAGTTTATCCAGGCCTTTTCCTGGCTGCCGGCACACCTGCCCCTTGGGCCTCCTGGGCTTGTCAGCGCCTTGCCAGCGTCTCTGTCTTCTTACATGGGCTCTGCCAGCATCCCTGTTCCTCTGTTCTCATGTGGGTACTGGTCACATTGGATTAAGTTACATTGGATGAGGCATCTTAACTTGAGTACGTCTACAAAACCTCACTTCTAAGTAAGGCACTGTACACGCAGGCTGAGGGGACTGAGACTTCTTTTGGGGAGTATCATTCAGTCCCTCGTAGCATTTGTCGGGAAGTTGAAGAACAACTCTCATTTTCCACTATTAGAAACATTTAATGTATTAGAGCATTTGCTAACTTTTTAGTTACTTACTGGCTTGGGGTAGATTTCCAGAAATGAAATTTGTTGATGCAATGATGCAAAGGGATGATTTAAAAGCTCTACAAATGGCTGTTTCTTTCCAAAGCTACAAATTTCAATTGGCATTAGCAACAAATGACAATATCTCTTTCAAACACAGCTTTCTTAGTGAAAAAATGCACAAAATGATTAATCAATTACACACACACACACACACACACACACACACACACACACACACACACGTTGGACACTGCGACCTATTTTCATTGCCCTATATTTCCTTTCTGGTGAATCTTGTTTCTTGCCTTTACCGGCTTCTTCCTAAGGGTCCTCATACTTTGCTCTTCTGCTTTCACGCCGCTTAATTTATTTTTTTCCACTCTCCTGGCTACTGTTATTTTCAATTTTGTTTATGCCGTGAAAGTTTTACACCGTATGTAAGTTGTCCGCAGGGGTGATTTTCAAAATGTAAACAAGTTTAGCACTTACACTAAGCCCTCAGAATGTGTGTTCTTGCAGCCTGTTTGTCTGTATTTCCTTTTGTGAATTATGTTATTATGCATGACAACAGGAAGTCTTCATCCTTCCAAAAAAAGAGAATTAAACTGATACTTCTTTGAGTTTTTATTTATATACATTGTACTCTTTAGTCAAAGAACTCTTCGTATGTGGGATGAGGTAGTTATTAAATATATTGTGTTCCAGATTGTTAGGTGATTGTCCTAAATGACTTATTTATTTATTTATTTTTAAATTTATTTCTTTTTTTTTGTGGGACCAGGGTTCGAACTCATGACCTTGCACTTGCCCAGCAGGCACTTGTGCCTCGGAGCTATCTCCCCAGCTCCATCCTAAATGAATTATTTAAAGACTCTGGTCTTTTTGGGAACTGGCTTGTGATAAATTCTTTATCATATATTAGAATATGACATGCAACATATTCCAGACATGTTAGACATACAACTAACTATTCCAGATTATTTTGTCCAATGTAATTTCTGCACAAATGTCACATTGTTTATATCTTATGACTTTGTAAGACAAACTTACCCATTTTTCAAATTCTTAAGTAGTTTAATTTTTATAGGTAAAAATTGTTATAGGTGTGTGCATTGTGTGTGCAGAATTTTTTTGATAGTGATTGGAGCTTGTATTAAATATCTGCTAACCTACACTTTGTAAAAAGTATTTTTGCTATTTTTTTACAATAGTTAATATGTGGCAGAATGTTGTCTTCGTTGTAGTTATTCAGAGTGCAAGATGCAGGCATGATTTCTTGCCTAAACCTCATTAGCACAGATCTTTCTTTTCATTGCACAAAGAGAAAGTAGTTGTACTTTTAGTCCAATAGTCCATAACAGTAGTGGATTATCAGCTGATCTGGCATTATTGGAAGCTGTTGACTTGAGCCTTTTACAACTCAGCATATTAATCTGGCTTTCCTTTTTATACCTCATGGTTAGACTTTTCTGCTGGATGGTTAAGACCAAGATAAAATAAAACTTATGTTACAAAGAATATGTAACTTTTGCATTTGACAAGGCCAGTCACATAAATTGCACTTTAATTTAGGAAAGCGTTTATGCTTTGGTACTACTTAGCTTATACTTATAGGCAGGAATACCTGCAAGACACCTTTCCTGTGTAGACAGAAATACCTATGTATACCTTTCCTCAAATCTTGTGGCTTCGTCTATGTGGGTTGCACAGTTTTCATTTGTATTATTTCATATGCAATAATTTTGGTTGCTGCCAGCAATAAGAACCGTTAGAACTACTCTATATTATTTTTAAGTAATCTTTACCATCTATAAAATTCTAAATTAAAAAGCTCATTATACCACACACTTTTTGATTTTTTAAATATATAAGTATATGATATTTTAAGAACAGGCTTTTCATTTAGTACATAGTGTTAGACATGGATGCATGCAGTTTCCATCTTTGCATGTGGAAAGCCAAACTTTCCAGCACTATTTATTAAAAAGGCTGTTTATCCTGTGATCATGCTTGGCCACTTTTCCATAGATAATGTGGCTGAGTGTGTTAATACTTGTGTGTGCATCTTCTAATCCACTCCATTGATCCTCAAGTTTTTCTGCAAATTCTATAAAGATTGTATGAAAGAAAGCTTTGTAGTATAATTTCAAGTCAGCTATGATGATGCCTCCAGGCTTGTTTATGTTGCACAGTTTCATTTTTGCTATTCTAAGTCTTTTCAGGTTCCACATGAATTCTAGGAATGTTTTTGCTAGTTATGTGAGATATTCAAATGGTATTTTGATTGCGATTGCATTAAATCTGTATAACGATCTTCAATACAGTGCTCTCTTTCTTCCTTTGTTAGACTGATCCTTAAGAATTTCATTTTTCTGGTGCTTTTATGAAAGGTATGGTTTCCTTAATTTCTCTCTCAGTGAGTTTTTTATTTGTGTACATGTATGCAACTGAATCTAGTGTAAATAAGAACCAAAACATATAATAGATATTGTGAAACAGGAAGAAATTGTTCCAAAGGAAAGGGGAATTTTAGTGGAGGGTAGGGGAGAGAAAAAACGAGAGAAAAAAGATAAAATGGAAGCAAAGCTGTGTAAGTAAGGGAGGAAAGAGGAGTTGAAAGGAGGGGAAGAAAACGGGAAAGAAAGAGGAGCTAAGATACGTCATGCACCACAAGCTCCCTGTGATGAATGTGAGCATAATCTATATGTGGCTGTACCAATGAACTTAATAAAAAAGAAAGTTTTTCTTTTTAATATTTACCTCTTGTCCTCTTTTTCGTTTCATCAGGGTGTCTCAAACAACATAGCATATAATGATGAGAAACTCTTTTTTTGTTTCCTGATTTGATATTTTACCTTTAAGTGACTGCCAACACTTATCATGAAATATTTTCTCTGCATGGTGGGCATCTTTTGTTATATTTCTATCAGCATTTTAATTTTTTTGTCCTTTTGATACAGGTTTTCTTAAGCATTGCAGGCTGGCCTTGAACTTACTTTGCAGCCTAGACCGGCCTTAATCTCTCAGTGATCCTCCTGTCTCAGCCTCCTGAGTGCTGGCTTACAGATGTACACCAAAACAGCGAGTCTAGATGTTATAAATAGAACTTGTTGTGAATTTTCATAAAGTACCTTTGAATTATTTACTAAGGTGGTATAATTTTTGCTGCCTTTGAACTTTCTCTGTGATATATGGGAATAGTCTTATTACTTGCAAGTCATTACTGAAGTTTTGCACTATATTATGTATGGTTTCTGTATCCTGCAAGCTTTTGTCTATATGGTTTATATGGTGTAATTAAATTATAGTTGATATTTCACTTTATTGTTAACAGTGATTTTTAGATTATTTCTAATACAAAAGCAGCCTTTTTTTTTCCACATAGAACTTCATGTAAAATAATTTTATAACCCAAGAGGCTGGGCCTAACACAAGTCACCATGATGAAGGTATTATTCACGTACTTATTTATTTATTTCTATTTTTTCCATAATTTTAACTGTTTATTTTTTATTATTAATTTTAATGAGAAAGCACTAGCAATGAGACAGTTTCACAATAGGTTAATAGGACAGTTACAATAATTAACACATTGCATATTGTCGTCTTTATAGTACTTGTTCAGAGTACAAGATGCAGATGTGATATCTTGTCAAAACATTATCAGTACAGTACAAATCTTTCTTATTGAGCTAAGAGAAAGTAGCTCTCTCTATATATATCTTTATATCTCTATATCTCTGTATCTCTATATCTCTATATCTCTATATCTCTATATCTATATATCTTTTAAATCCATGATAGTAGTGGGTTATCAGTAGAACTGGCAATGTTAGAAGTTGGTGGCTTGAGGCTTTTACAGCTCAGAATATTAATTTGGCTTTCCTTTTTATACCTCATGGTTAGACTTTTCTGCTGGATGGTTAAGATCTAGATAAAGTAAGACCTATGTAACAAAAAATATAACTTTTGTATCTGACAAGGTCATTAAATCCCCTCAGGTTTTATCTTGAAACCATGTACAGTGTTCTGTAGATCTTTTGTCAGTGTCAGCCGTCTGGATGAATCACGGCCATTGTTTGACCAATTTGCTCTCTGTGAAAGCCTGAGAAAATGTTTTCTCTCTAGGTGACTCTCCTTAGGCACCCTTTATTATTATTATTATTATTATTAATTTTTTTGCTTAGGGCATTCATTTATTCTTTCAATCTACATTCACAAATATTTGAGCTGCCCTTACACTGAGCAGGCTCAGAATTTCCAAGCTCAGTTCCTAGAGCCAGAAGACCAGAGTTCACATCCTGACTGTCTTTCCTGGGTGTCTGAACACAAGCAAGTTAGTTAAGAAAAATGGCTGAAGTGTCGCCATCTACATGGCACCTGCTAGAGAGTCTGAAATAGGAAAGCTCCCGTTGGTGTCCACACATGTGCTACTCATACTCAGTCCGCAGTTTTATGACGCTGTCACTACATCCAGGGCTACAGAGCTGAAGGTGGCCTCGTCCTGTGCCAGGTAGCAGAGGCTTTGGGCTGCCTGCTCCTCATGCAGCCTTCGCAGGCCTCCTCTGGTAAGGGTCTGAGTGCTTTCCCACCCCGTTTGTCACTCATGATCTCTCATTCTACTCCCTTCTCTTCTCAGATCTCCGGTGGACACACACATCTCCATCAGTCCTTTCCCTTACCCACCTCCACATCAGCTCTGCTGGGAAAACACAAATAAGCTTGAAGATGACAGAAAAGGCAGACCTTGCAATTCCCCTGTGCTATAGTTTCTGATGATTTCTTCACCAGCAACGTTAAGTTCAGCATACTTGTGGCAGCTTGCTGCTGATGTAATACCGGCCGACACTTCAGGGCTCCCACTTCCCAGTGTGGGTGCACCTGACCGTCAGCATGTATTAGCAGCTTCAATTGCAGAGAAGTTGCATGGCTTCACATTCTCTAAAGCTGTACTGATGGCCCCTTGCATGAGCTAAGTTTCACAGATCTTGACTTTGATTGTTTTTTAACAAGCGCCCTCTTAGTCAAACATGTTCCATCTGTATTATCAAGGATGGCTGGCTGTCACTTTCTCTGGTAATTGTGGTAATTTATTTTATTTTGCAAAAATGACTGATGTTCCTGACCTCTCCACCTTTGAAGAAGAAAGGTTGTCCCCCACCCTCCACCTCAACCCTTTACAATGAGTCACATTTCAGAAGACTGCCCCTCTTCCCCAAGGGCAATGAGCTTTCTGCAAAGGAAGCCAACTCTTTAGACCTTGGGCAGCTGAACTGCATCCTCTGGGAGACAAGAAGTTCACTATGCTCTTTGTGTCAACTGCTGCAGACATAATTTACTGAATCACCCCAGATGCAGGATGTCACCAAATTATGCTTCTATTTGCCATCTTCCAGAGCTGCTGTTGGCAAACAGAGCTAGAAAGAAGCTGGAAGGCTTTCAAAGACCTGAATCTGAATCCATGCTTCCCAGCCCCTTGATTTCCTTCCCTATGCCTCCTTCACTTTCTCTTTTCTCTATGGGTCATTCTATATGTCCCCGATATTTTAAGACCAGTTAGCCAGTGAGAGACTACCAAGGCACACTAACTTGTGAGATCACAGAGCTTACTGTCATTATAACTTCTCATCACTTGAAAACTCATATTGGCTCTCGGCATGCCTTTGTTCGAAGCTTGTCAGGGAGAAGACCATTTAGATACCGTAATCAAAATGCTTGAGCTGAACCATGTTTCTAAATTATGACTTCAGTAGTGGGAGTTGTGTAGTTTGGCAAAGGAGTCCATCTGGGAGTTGGCATTCCTTTGATCAGCAGGCTGAATGGTTCACTTTGATCATGGAGACAAAAGCTCATAACAGAGCCAGGCCTCTTCTGAAAATCCACAGGTAAACAGAAAGATCATTTGAAGCAATTGCAGAATGAGCAGTTCAGAACAAGACAATGGTCTGCTTTGAACTGGATTTAGCAGCTTGTTGATTAACATAGCAAAGAGGATTAATGGATGGGAAAAGATGGCTTCGGTTCCCCACAGGTGCATCAGGAGGTCACCAGTGAGGTTCTGTGTGGCTGGGCTCCTGGGTCCTGAGGATCCTTCTATGGAGCCCACATGTTCAAGAAAACTATGCAAAAATGAGCACTGCAGACAACCTTGGAGGAAAGACGAGCTCTTCCCAGAGCAGATACTTGCAACAGTGGAAAGCTAGCAGTCAGGAGACCTGAGATGAGCACCATCATTTCTGTCTATTATGTGTGAGGTCCAGGGGCTGGCTGCTGAAACCCTCTTGTGGTCATGAGTCCTTATCTCCACACATGGACGTCTGTCTTAATGACGTGTCCTTCAAGAAAGGGACAAGGCTTGTTGTGGAAGAACCAAGGAATTCCAAAAGAATAATGGCCAAACCTGCCGCTTCCCTACATTCCTGAGAGAAAATGTTCCTTGGCTTTACCAAGCAAGTTGAAAATGGTATTTTGAGTTGCGTTCTGATGAGATTCCTTTGAATGTTAAATACAAGTAGTCCCATTCATTTAAAGTGTTGAGCTTCTAGGAGTTGTAAGATGTACTGCCTCAGGTGGACAGCTGGAAAAGCATCAATGGCGAAGGGTTGCTTCCTATTTTGTTGTGAATCAGGAGTGTGTGCTTTGGCTGGTTCTTTCTTAGAACAAGCCATAGCAATACTTGTCACCCGGTTGTGACATGAATCACCAAGATCTGACAGCACTGCCATATGACACTGGCTCTGAATGCATACCCTAGTCACCTTGGGCAGAAGAGCGAAACCCAGGGTCTCCATCTGCCTAAGACTTCTCACACACTGGGCCGCTGGAAGGAAGCAACATCGGAGGAGTGGCCCCACATGATGACACTCTGCACCCCTCCACTCTGCAGTCCAGCTTTTGTCTCCTTGGGTTTCTGTACCATGACCAAAGTCTTTTGTGGGATCTGGGTGGGTGGGAAAGGTGAGGAGATGGGGAGGAGGCAGCAGCTAAAATTTCCTGCTACAGAGAAAGATGAAAAACGCATTTATCTACCATTTTGGAGCTAGAAGCTTGACATCAGTTTCTTGGCAGGAATATGTTTTCTGCGACCTTTGTCCTTGGCGTGGACATGGCCACATCTTTCCGGATTCTCCCCTGGCCATCTCTTCGTGTGTCCACGTGACCCAGTCTGAATTTCCACCAGTACATGTAGTGACAGACCCAGTTTCTAGCTTGACGTCTCTGTTTCAGTGGGTGTGTCTCCCAGTGTCCCCTGGACACTTGGGCTTAATCTCTTTATGTTTTCTACTGCCAAAGCGGGATGTGTTTCCGTTTTGTTTTGTCAAAAGTTGATACCACCTTGGCTCCTAAGACATGAACCATTCAGGTTTAGCTCTTTTTTTCACTCTTCTGACTGTTTAATCTCAGTGTCTTAAAGGGCTGCTTCCTAAGTCTAGCCAGTAAGCATTATCTCTGATATTGACAATGCACTGGTTTTGTCTCTACGTATTCTTGAGCACTTGAACTGTTGTACTGCCTTGTTACTTAAATGTGATTTGCACACAAAGAACTTGGCATCGCCTGGAATTTGTTAGAAGTGCTGAAACTCAGATCCCACCCTGGCACCACTGAATTGTTGCCTAGATTTCTAACAAGATCCCAGCGTGCTCTGTGGGTCCTCCAATGCTTGGCCAGCATGCTTGACTACTGGCAGCACACACCTACCACATGTCCATCTCTCTCCCCAGTCTTCCGGCTTCTCATAACTTCCTGTTCCTATCTGTAGGTGCTTGGTGACATCTCCACAATGTCTGACAGGGACAACTTAGCACACCCCAGCTCTGCCTCCTCTGGCTGCTTTCTCCCAGGGCTCCACCTGGAGGAGGTCCTGGACGTGTTCTGTGTCAGGTACGCAAACTCCCCTTTTCTTCAACCCTCTATACTGAACCAATCAAATCCTGCTGATTATCCCCCTCCCCCCATAGCCCTTGTCTCTGTGTCTCCTCCCCTTTTTGCATGGCACCAGGCCTAGCAGTCCAAGTGTCTTCTTCTTCTACCTATGGACTAGTAAAGGAGGTTTACCACAGAGTTACTGGCATGCAGCTTTTCCTCCTGAGGCTTCCGCTGCCTCCACCTACATCCTTCTGCACTCCGGTGTTGCTTGGCAACACTCACTCATTCTTGAAGGCTCAGTGCTGAAATTCTGTTTGCTAATTCCTACCCCCGCCACCAGTAACCCTCTTCTCTGTGTTTCCTGGTAACTATTCCTCACTGATGAAATAGGATGAATAAAAACAGTTTAAGGAGTACAAGAGTTAAGATTATAGAATTGTGCCTGATGGGGTAGATGTCTGAGAGGTGGTGGAGGACATGGTAGCCATCACTTCAACCTCCTGATGGATAGTCATGTATTTCCTTGTCCTTTTCCGGAAGAAGCCATCCCTAAAACACAGTTAGGTAGCCAGAGATCAGAGTCAGCAATGGTGGGCTGGATCTGAGGGGGTCAGCAGCTGGGTCTATGACCTCCAGGAAGGAAGATCTGTGACACAGGCACCTGAGAGCCCCAGGCAGCCTAGGGCAGGTGACTTCACATTCTCACTACAGCAGATGACAGCTGGACATTTACGTGGGAGCGGAGGAAGCCGTTAGTCAGAGGATTGTATTAAAAACAAAATGGCAGCCACGGGTGCTTTCTGAGGTATTTCCAAAGTGAGGCAGTTAAAGGTATGTAGTCACTCTGCTTGATTTATAGTGTTGACTATTTGCCCAGAAATGGTTTTGCAGAGAGTATTTTTAGAAATAGGAAAATAAACACAATTAAATTAGAAAGATATGTCAAGCAGTTTTTTATTATTTTTCTTATTTTAAGACTGTCCTCTGACCACTACAGTTTAGGTAATGACAACTGTTTGAATAATGGCGCTATATTTTCTAATTAAACAACCAAAGCTCTCCAATCATTGCATTAACAAAGACAGGGGTCATAAGGCTAGACCCTCAAAGAAAGGCGATGTTATGGGGACAGAAATGGCAATGAAATGGAGACACTGTTCCTCTTTGCTGTATTGTATTAAAACTTTGTGGCCTGCACGTAAGCCTCTTCCTTGATTTGAGCAGCTCTTTACTATCTGGTAGAATAGGCTGTGGAACGGAGAACACATGCACACAGACACACACACACACACACACACACACACACACACACACACACAGACACACACAGACACACAGACAAACACACACATACACACACACACATACACACACACATGAATCCAGGAGACCTGGGTTTGTACTGAGATCACTAACCCTGCGGCCTTCAGCGGGTCTCTCTCAGCCTCTCAGAATTTCAGTTTTTTTTTTTTTTTTTTTTTTTTTTTTTCTTACCAATGTGGACAACGGTCACCATCACAGCTGGGCTCTGGAAATTAAATGAGATTATGAGCACTGAGGCCACTTCATGACATCATAATCTACATGTAAAGAACTTGCTGTTTTCTGTTAGTTAGTCTCGTTATGCTATTTCTTGAAGCAAGTCGCACACCTCTCAGCGCTTAACTGGGCTGAAAAACAATTGCAGCCTCCAAGTGGCTCCTTCCCAGAGCTGCGGAGGGAGCGGCAGCAGGACACAAAAGCATCCCAGGCTAAGGGCAGCACTCTGAGGTTTAGCTTCGCCCACAGCCACACGGCACAGGCTCTAGTGGCTCCTCCTCCTTTCAGCGTGTTAGCTCCAAACTGTTGCCTACTCACACCCAGAGGTCTAAAAATGAAGGGGAAAATTACAGCTCACGGCAACTGCATAAATCTGAGGTTTTGATGCAGGTAATTACGACAACTGCAACTCATGTGACCATCTGAGGTGTGGTAACCAGCTACAGTCAATGCTTTAACTTTAAAAATGCTCATAATAGAAGGCCTATTGCCCTTAGCGCCCCTCAGGATAGGTCCTTGAACGTTGAACAAATGTCACGCACCATCCTTGCCACTTTCTGAAGCAGTCCTGGAAGTCCTTCTCTGCGAGTTTCCTTTGTTGGTTCAAAACATTCACCTTTGTGGTCTCATTTGCCTTGGAGAAGAGCCTGAGCTGCACGGTGCAAGATTCAGTGAATGAGTGAGTGACACCATACCATACAGTTCACAATTGACAGAAATTGCTAGAAGATGTTGATCATGAGATAGCCATAACAATTTTATTTATTTATTTATTTATTTTTTATTTTATTTATTTTTTTCTTGTTTCAGAACCTTTGTTTATTTATTCACTCATTTTTATGGCCGGCTCAGCCTGCCCCGAGGGCAGGGCTGGTGCAGCATGTGGTGCCAGGGATTGAACCGAGGTCCCTGAAACCACCCAAGCTTTCCTAAGCAGGTGCTTTAGACCACTGAGCCATCCCGCCGGGCCCCCATAACAATTTTATTATGTGAATGTCCAAATTTTTTAAAATGGGGCCGGTCAAATAACTCAAGGGATTAAAGCACCTGTAAGCAGGTGCATGTTCAATCTCCAGGCCTGCTATGCCGGCCCCACCCCGGGAGCACGCTGAAATGACAATTAAAACTGGGCTTGGTGGTGCATGCCAGTGATTGCAGCTCTTTGGAGGCTGTAAATAGGTGGATCACTGTGAATTAGATCTACTAGTGAGAGCCTAAACACTCTGTAGACCTTCTCTTAAACAATAAAAAAAAATATAAAACAAAACACTTTAAAAATTGTTAAAGTCAAAGATACATTACCATTTATCTTCTGCACAATTCTGTGCTGTACTCTGAACACACCTATCCCATGATTCCTGGCAATTTGTCTTTTACTGTAATGTTTCTTTTTAAGTTTAAAATTTCCTGCGTGTTTCTTTCACCCTTCTTATTTCAAGGAACAAACTACGATTGTGTGTGCATGTGTGTGTGTGTGTGCGTGTGCGTGCGTGTGTGTGTGTGTATGTGCATGCGTGTGTGTGCGTGTGTGTGCGTGTGTATGTGTGCATATTAAGCTGTCATCTACATGCTGCTCATTTTCCAATCAGTTTAACATGATCACAAGGTGCTTCCCACCGAACTGAGAGCAGGCAGACATAGGTCTGAGACAGACAGTAGCACACTGGATCACAAACTCAGGCTTGCCGTAAGCTCTCAGGTGTCTGTGGAAGTGTTGCCCTGGGACAGCATCTGTGAACCCGCACGGTGCGGTAAGCAATGGACTCTTGTTGGAGACATTCAAGGCTTGCGGCCTGCCTAGCCCATGCTGGAGACCCTGTGCACTGCCTCAGTCCTGCACATATGCAGGTGTGATGCCCGAGGCCGTCATTTGCTCACTCTGCCCTGTGCGTACCACTCTCTTTGCATCTGTCGTCCTTGAGAACTAGCTCAAAGCTTCTGCTTCAAGGACAACTTGTGCTTCTTCCAGTTTCCTATGTTTTGCTTTTGCTTGCACAGCTCCATGGTGGGATTCCTTCCAGACGGGCCAATATTAAGCATGCAGCACAGCCTTTTGCCTCCTCTGGCTCTCACTGCTAGGGGGACCTGCAGGTGTCATGCCTTAAAAATCAGGACTGGCTCTTTGTGTTTTCCTTCTAGGCTTCCTTAGCTGCTCCTCGATTTGGAAGGGGTACTGCGGCCGAGCTCCAGAAGGACTACCCAAGCATGGCCCAGCCTGTTGCCTTGGGCCTGCCTGGTGCCCTGTGGGTTTGGGGTGCTGCTCCAATCCAGCCTACACCTTCTTCCTCAGGACAAGAACTTTCTTCATCTTTCTCAGTTTCACTCACTAACATGGACTAAATGGGGTCAAGGAGAGCTTCGCAGCTGGACAGAGTCCTTGCACACACATGTGCGCTCCAGTCGTTCCTCTGCACTGCCCACTTGTTTCCCCATGCTCTGTTGCTCTGGTTTAGATCTCAGACGTCCTCAAAAGACCTACCCACTCGTAAGTGCCCTGGGGTCTGGGGGATGCCAGCTGGCTGGAACTTCAGAGGCAGGACATAAAGGAAGAGGGTCGCTATGGGTGCGGCCTAATGGCATCTGTTATGGTTTATGTCTAGTCGTCCCCCCTAAGCCTCATGTAGTCATTGGGCGGAGACTTCTAGAGTTTGAGACTTGATCCATGATCCCTGGGATTATGGGATTTAGTACTGATGGGATCATGGGTCGAAGTACTTCTGGGATTATGGGTGTAGCCTAAGGCAGGGGCTAAGGCGGAGAGCCTGGATGTAATATAAAGAGAGACAGAGAGACAGACTCAAGCTGTTGCTCTCAGCTGTTGCTCTCTGCTGCCTTGTTTGGTTGGCTACTTCTGCCACCATTTTGTTGCTGTTCTGCCACAATGAACTGGATGCTCTCTGCTCTGTTCCATTCAGCCTTGGGCCAGCTGAATATGGACTGAAACCTCCACAAACTGTGAGCTAAATAAGCCTTTCCTTCCTTCATATTGAGTGTCTGGTATTTGTCCCAGCAACGAGTAAAAAGTAACTAAGACAGCATCCATCTCTCATGACTCTCTGCTCCCTGCCACCATGCTGTGTGCAGTTTGCCCACACAGCTCTCTCCCACCATGCACCTTTCCATGCCATCCTGTCAGGAGTCAGCCAACTGTGGCATAAAGTAAGCTTCTTCCTGAAGTTGTGGGTGAAGATTTCTGTGCTTTAATGATGAGAAAAAGGACTAGGACATCTCTCTACCACACATCTGTTTGCAGGCAGGACAAATATTTACCATCACCAACCATACACCTGCCTTTGCAGTGAGGTGGGTTCCTCACCTGGAGGAGCCTGGAGGAGTGACTTACGTAGCAAGGAGGTATTGGTAGCTGAAGATACCATGAAAATATGTCATTTTTACAAAGAAAAATAGCAAAAGTTCAGGGTGAGCTTCACTGTCATAAGTGTAGCTCATAGGAGAAATGTGCACAGGCTTTGGAGTGGTCTGGGAAGAATTTTTAAGCTATCCTTAGGTGATACAGCCTTAGTGTCTTAGGTGCCATATCAGAGTCTTCAAGCTCCCATTGAAAGTATGGATCCTGCCTGAACGCACTGTTCTTCCTGGGCAAGTATTGCCCCTATGAAGACCCCCTACCTAGGCTGCTCTTGGGTTCTAGAGCCTCTGGGCAGGAGAAGAGGGATGTAGAACTCTTGGCCTGACTATGATACCCAGCTCAAGTAGCTCACTTGATGTAAGGCTCCATGTATGGGCAACTTTCCTTTATTCTTCCGCCAGTGCCTTATTAGTCAAATGCTAATCACAAGTGGTAATTCCTCATGGAGACATGGAATGTGAAAACATCCTCTGCAGAGCCCTTTCCATTGGGCTTATTGACCTAGGAATTCTTCATCGCATTGGTGATAAAATTATGTGCATGATTTTAACATCCAGCTGCTTTTTGCAGCCTTAAGACAGATCTGATTTCCTGGGATTCCAACCGCTCTCTCCTTTCTCAGACCTGCTTAATTTCCCAATCGTTAAATTCCTCCACCTTAAAATTACAGAGGGAAGATTTTTTTCTTTCATCATTTGGGAACTATTAAGATCTTTTCTCTAAATTTATTCCAGAAGTGCTCAATGAATACATTTAAAATGGATTCTAATTTATACATTTACTGGGGGTTGGGGGGACTCATCCCATTTATTCTTCCAACAAATAATTTTTTTTTTTTTACAGATGCTTACATTATAAGATGTTGAAATACAGTGTTGACCCCAACATTTATTCAGCCCTCAAACAGCTGAGTGTTGTGGGGAATCCAGGTAAGTGAATGAGCAGTGTGAAAGAATGTGCCGAGTGCTCCTCCCAGACACAAGGGAATTCTGGGATTTGACGGAGGGCAGAAGAGAATAGCTATACATCTCTAAATTGTACCATTAGAAGCTGTTCTGTTATTCGTCCCTGGATGTGCCTTGAGTCCTCTGTGGTTCCCTAAGCACTAGTGATGCTCCAGATCTTCCTTCTTTAGATCTAGTGTTCTGTGTGACGATGTAATATTCACTGCTCTTAAAATACAGTCAGGTCAGTTTCGTTCCATAGATGAGTTAAAACATAATGTGAATTTGAACTTTACGTTTAACCATAAAGTTAATATTAGCAGGAAGGAAACTGAAATTGAACGGCCCAGCCAGAGTAGAAGACCTGTGTTAGACAACTGGACAGGTGCATGGGGCAGCTCGGGGAAGAGCTTCCTTCCTGCCTGTGAAGCGGCAGGCTTGGCATCTGCAGAGGCCACTAAAGAGCTCTGAAGATGGGAGGACTCAGAGGCAAGAACAGAAGGAGGGATCCAGGCGGTGCAGTGGGGCTTTCTAGTTTTAGTGCAAGTGGTCATTTCCCTGGATGTGAAGGCAGCCATGGAGACATCTCAGGAGAGGGCGTCTTTGGAAGACAGACAAGTCCCAATTCCCCTTCTTTCCTTAGGAAAGCTGTTAGTGCTCCAAAGCCTGATTTCTGGACTGGCAGGTCACTGCTCTGAGAGATAAATCCTGGTCTTTCTACATGTACACAAGACTTGGATTTCCATGAGTACTGATGGGGTATTTGATGTTTCAGTTTAGAAAGCAAAATATATGGGGCATGAGGGAAAAGTGTCTGCTGTCTGTGAAATTCTCTCAGTGTTTGTGGACACTGCATAGAGGCCTCCAAAGTCACAGACATGGCCACCAAATCATGTGTGGCCAGGGATTCCAGTCAGGGTGAGTCTGTCAGGGAAAGACTCAGGGCTGGTGGGAAGCAGAAGGACTGGGAAGCCTGGGGTACAACATTGCCTCTGCCTCTGTGTACCTGTGTGGTTCTGGTCAAGTACCATAACCTGTCTGACCTTCTGCTTTTTTATCTATTAAATACAGATAAGGACAACTTCTTATGGTCCATAGCAGTGATTTAATGATAGGTGATGAAGGCAAAATGGAACATCATAAGTGCTAGAAAAATGTTAGTTTCCTTTCCCTTGCTGCCCCTCTGTTCTTGTATGACCCCCAGTGCACTGACCAAAGAGCATCACAGCTGTCCGTGCACCTGGATGACCAATTCCATTAACCTGGGGGAGAAACATATGTGAAAATTAGCAAATTGGTCAAGATAGTTTCAAGGATTCATGTGCTACTAAAATAGGAACTTGCAAGAATATTTCACTTTACAGAGGTGGCTGACATATTTGGTAAACATAAATCTCAATCCAACGACTGGATCGATTGGTTGCCCGGCAGACGACCACACCTTTGCTCGGTGCCTGCCTCTGCTCCTTCCGGTCTCTACAGAATAGCGTCTCGCCATTGTCAGACATCTGCACATCTCTATACAACAGTTCCTCTACCCCCCCCCCCCAAAGTGATTTTCCGAGCTGGATTGAATTATTATCTCTCTTCTGCAGATGACAGCACTGAGATATGGAACCTTTGTGTATGTGGAGAGTCACAGTAGAAAGTAGAATTCTGCTCTCTGCCTTCTTGCCTCTGCTGTGCACTATTGCTTAACTCTGCTCCCCTTGGCCCCTATTCTCCCCTCTGGCCTTTGCGAGGGTATGCAGATGTTGACCTCATATTCCTCTTCCTGCACTTGGCTGTGAGCTTAACAAGGTGGGTGCCACACCGAGAGAGCCAGTGCTGGTAAATGTGGAGGGAAAAGGAGATGCTAAGTGCTATTGCCTGCTTTATTCTGTAATACAATGTCTTTGATCAGGTAATTTATAAACAACAGAAGGTCATTGCTTACCATCTTGCAGTTCTGGAGTCTGGATAGCTCAAGAGTGAGAGGTTATATATGGTGAGGGTCCTACTGGTGCAGCCAACTTAGGAGAAGGTGAGAGGTCAAGAAATGCAGGAGGCTAAGCTCCTCATCCAGCACTCTGTCCTGTGACAACTGACCCATTGTGGTAACGTTCATACTGTTCACTTATGAGGGCAGAGTTCTCATGTCTTGATTGTCTTTTAAAGGTTCTCACTCTCAACATTTGGAATGGGGATTAAGTTTCCAACATATGAATCTGGGGAAAGCAGTAAACTAGAGCACAACGCAATGCCATCTGAGTCATGGCTCTTGGGGGTGTCCAAGTGTGGAGCCCACACCTCGCTGTGGCTGGGTCTGCACAGCCCTGACCAAGGAGTCTGGTAGAAGCTTTTAAAACTTAAATATGCATCCAAGTCACCAAAGTAGGTTGTTAAAAATGAAGTCTGGGACCTACACATGGGATTTCTGATTCCATAGGCCTTGGGTGAAACCTGAGAGTCTGCATTTCTGAGAAGTCCCTTGGGGGTGCTGCTACCATCGGTCAGGGAGCTATACCTCATGAACCACTAGGCTTAGGAAGCTTTGGATCACTCAGGGAATTTGAGAAATTTCAAAGCTGAGGCTGCACCCCAGACCAGTTTAATCTGAATCTCTTGAACCAAGGCTCACTTGTTCTCAAAGCACGCAGGTGTTACAGTGTGCACCCATGTTTGACAACTAATTCTGGGGGCATAGAGTGCCTGGGGCCAAGGCCAAGGACTACAGAGTTATGGCCAGTGGGCTAAATCAGCAATTCTGAAATAAGTAAGGGGGTAAATTATGTAACATTAGGCTACTCTTTGTGAGCACCCATCGAAATTAGAGTGCTAATGTATTACCCATTCAAAACGAAGTAAACGTGGGAATTTTACATTTGCTCCACAGGAGGCAGACGTGATGATGTGCAGGAAAGAGTTTCCAGGGTGGGTTGGTGGTACCCGTTCTTGGGCCAGTCTCTCTGGTCACGTCTGGGAGCAGGGCTTTGGGAGCCTTCCTGGTGTTACCGAGAAGTCCATTTTGCTTTTTATGCCTGGGGTGCTGCACACCTCGGCTGCTGGTTTCCACAAATGGTGTGAAGGGCATGAACAGACTTTGCGTAGGGCTTGCAGGTGTGAGTCGTAAAGTCCATAGTAAGAATCCAGACTGTGAGACTTCAGTGTGCTTCCCTGGGCAGACACGGTACTGGCATATCGTGGCCCTTCACTGCTGAGGGGACAAGCACATTCGATGTCACGGTTCTGTTGGGACAGAGAGCACTAGAATCCTGTGTCTGGACTCCTGCAGGTTTCCTGATGGGTGTTTCAGCTGCCTCTGGGTCCTGTGAGTCCTTTTAGCACAGTGACCAAATGTGAGGGGGCTTGTGGGGCTCCAAAAAAGATGGAAACCTTTTAAAGTATAAAATTAGAGATACATTTTTGTAATGGATACACTGAATGTAGAGGGTCTATGTGACATACAAGGCGTGAGATCCTTTACATGAGAAAAGGACGTAATCAGTAGAATTTTAAGAAGTAGAGTAGGCACACACGACATTTCTGAAACCAGATAAGGGATGATTGGGATGGATCTGGAACAAGTTTGGGCAGACTACCGAGAGTGACGTCATCCTTGGGAGGCGTCTCCAGGGTGCACACATCACGGGCTCCCAGGTCCCCACTGCTGTCCTGTCCGTTTCCTCCCCATCCCTGCACTTGTGTATGAGAGCAGAGCTCGTTTTCAGAATCCATCAATAGCCACCATGGCTTCTGGCTTTCTCTGGTACCTACTCTGTGTCACCAACCAGGACCAACACCCCCCCTTCCCACCCCACCCCTTGCCAAGAGAGGGGGATTGAGGAGCTATGAGCAGAGGGTTTTAGAATTCTAGCCAAAAGCCATCCCACTGGATGGGCATTCTCGGAGGACCCTGACTGAGAGTCCGTGATTCTGAGTCCCCAGTGCCCAGACATGTAAACTGCATGCGATGCCTGTCCACTCTCAGCATTGCTGGGAAGAGGAAGCCAACTTTGCATCAGGACAGAAGAGAATCCTAGACTCCAGTGTGCTCATCTGCCAGAGGAGGAGCCATAACTTGAATGCAGGCTGCTGATCCCTTCCTGTTTTGCCCCTTGCACACGTATTAAAACTTTAGTACATTTCTGCCGCTAGACAAAAGCAGGGCCAGGTTGGCCACCAGGCATTGTATGCCTGCCCTGTGCTTGATGGATAAGGTTTCATTTGCTTTCCATGGCAGTTAAAGATGAGAGCACTTAGAGACATACATGGCTTGCTTGTGGTCACTTGGTATCAGTCTTTAGTTTTAAACTCAATTAAACCTTATCAGTTCTCGTCTTTCTTGTACTGCTTTTCCTGATAATAATGAAACAGCCTGTCTTAAATGCTGATTGGGTGCCAGATAACATGCTAAGTTCTGTGCCCATCATCTATTTAATACTTGTGATGATGCCAGGAATGGATCATGACCTTATCATCCGATTTCATCCACTCCTAAAGCAATAGGGTCCCTGTTAAATCAACACTGAGCAGGTGGTAAATTATTAAACCTAAATGCCAGCCCCAGGATCCTGAGCTCAGGCCAAACGCTAGTGCTGGAGATTGCAGCTCTGATTTAGGAGAGACTTGCAGACAGAGCCTTTTCTAATTGGATACTCCAGGCCTAACTAACTAAAATCAGCCTTCCCTCCGAGCACACTTGAAAATCATGGTTCCATCTTCCCGAAGCGCTAAGGCTAAGCATTTGGTAGCAATGTTTATTTGAGTTTGATTCTGGCCTTCCATTCTTCCAGGATTTATGGCGGTTATTTAATCTCTTTGAGTCAGGCTTTTCATTTAAACAATGGGAATATAAACACCAAGAATTGCTTTCTTAAACAATCAGAATATTCAACAACTGGGTCACCAGACACTGAACTCTCCGTGTGCACACCCATGAGGTCACTTGTTGTGCTGGGCAACTTCGGGGCTTCTTGAGAAGGGAGAGGTTAGTGTGGTGTTGCCACTGAGGTCATTCCTGTGTTCCACTTTCTCTACAGACAAATGTGGCAGTGAAGTTGGGCTGGGAAGGGAGGATTTGAAGGGTGAAGGCAGAAAGGAAAGGACATTGGGAGGTTGGTGAGAGAAACGAAGGGGACCAACAAATAGGAAAGAATTTTTTCTAAAATAACTAAGAGGAGAGTTTAAGTCAGCTGCTTCTTGGTAATAAATGGCCATCACGGACTGGACAGTCTAGGAATGAATGAACGAAAGAAAGAAAGAAAGAAAGAAGGAAAGAAAGAAAGAAAAAGAAAGAAAAGTGTTTCTTACTGCTACAGAAGTCAAGAAATTCAAAGTTGAGAGGCCACGCCTTGTGAAGTTCTTCTTACAGTGGAGATTCTACAGGGTTTGGAGGAGGCGCAAGCCATCATGCGGTGAGGACACGCTTGCCTACTTGGGTTTCATTTCTTCCTCCTCTAAAGCAAATAAAGCTCTCATGGGGGCCTGTCTGAGTCATTTTTCCATTGCTAAGATAAAAATAAATGCCGCAGCCTATAGGAGGACAGATTTAAAGAGCTCAGCCAGTAGTTGGCTGGCTGTGAGGCAAGAAGAGCCTGGTGGGAGGGTCTACAGGAGCTGCTCGCAGCGCACCACAGTGGCCTGGGGCAGAGTGAGAGGGGCAGGACCCAATGGGGGCCTCGCCCTTCCAAGCCCCGCTGCAGAAGCAGCCTTTCCCAGCCAGGTGCTGTCTCTTAGCATCACAGTAAGCTGTGAATTCATTACTGCTGAGCACAGGGCCCCCATGACCTCATCAGCCAAAAGCTCTGCCTCTGGGCACAGGAGCCTTTTGGGGAGCTTTTAGATTGAAACTACAACCTCATGACCTTATGTAATTCTCATTCTCTCCCCCAAGCCCCATTTCCAAACATCACTAATGAATATCTTTTGTTTATTTATCTCTTCGGTACAGGGTCTCACTGTGCAGCTCAGACTCACAGTGATCTTCCTGTGTCAGTCTTCCCAGTACTAGGATTGTAAGGGTGTGCCACCACACCCAGTTTCAGGGGACGACACAGCACATCCAGGGTTCCAGGGCCTGTATGGCATGCAGTACCAGGAATTGATCTCATGATCTTATGCTTGCCAGGCAGGCATTTAGACTGCTGAGTTATTTCCCCAGCCCTCTATGTGAGTTTTAAAGAGGACACGCACTCAGATCATATGAGAGAGCTGCTACTGAAACTAGCGTGAGCAGTGGAAATACAATTGAATTGCTCCTGTGTGTCGGTCAAACTTTAGCAGGCAGGGGCTCAGCTGGCCTGTCTGTGGAGATTGACAGCCTGGCTAAAATCTTGATTCTGTCTCTCACTGAGTGCGTGACTTTGGGAAGGCTTCCTGGCTTCTCTGCCGCTTTCTCCATTCATGTAATGAGGGTAATACTAACACACACATTTTGGTGTGAAAATTAAGTGGGTTTGTATGGGTTAAGGGCTGAAAACTATCTAGCAGAAATAAAGAGTGTACATGTACTCATTACCTGATTGCACCACAAAACTTTACACTAGTTTTCCTTTTATTTCATTTTACTTATTCATTTCTGTGCTGAGAATTGAACTCAGAACCTGACCCTTGCCAGGCAGACACTGTTCTGCTGTCCTATGTCCACTCCCTAGCTCTCATTTTATAGATGAGGACATTGAGGTTCAGAAAGATAAATTTTGATTCAGGTTCTGAACCAAAATCTTTCCTCTTCCCAAACTAAACTCTTCTCATAAATTTACACTTGCAGCAAAAATAGTGGCTCTTGCCATATGAAACAAGGATGACAAACGGCAGGTTGTGTCGCAGAGCATAGGGATCAAAGGTTCGGATAAAACGACTTCGTGGCCACTAACCCAATGCTGTAATGTAAAAATCAGGGGAAAATGGATAGGAAAACTGATAGAAAGGACTAAACAAAACAAAAGCTGAGGCTCAGAGCAGCTCCTACTGGTGGAACAAAAGGACACTGGTGGAGAGCAGGCAGAGACATTGCAGGAACCAGCTGGTGTCAGCTCCGAGAGCTGCCTGTTACACGCTAGGAGCTTTTCCAGCCAGTTAGCATCTCCATGATAGCTCGAAACACACCATGCCAGGAATGCATGCACCATGGAAACTGGTGAATGCTGAGTTGGAAAGACATCAATTAGTATAAAATGGTTAACTATGATGAAGGAGAGAGGAGAGGGTGAAGGGGCAGGAAGCAGCATTTTTCTAGATTGGCATATATATGGCTTTTAACTTTAAATCATGCAAGTGCAATACCATTTAGAAATTTTAGAAACTCTTAAATTGAAAACAAGCAAAACAACCTAATCACATGGGAAGTTGGTGGCATAGTTACGCAGAGCACAAATATACATCATGGGGTTTTAGCACACCACAGTCCTCAATGGAAATACTCCGGCAATAAAGAGTACAACAAAGAAATTATAAACATTTATAAATGTTTTATCATTTATAGGAATTTTGATATTAATGTTTTGTAACTTTATAGCCTTAGCTGGATCAAAGGAATATTTATTTATTTTGCAATGTACTTTTATTAAAACCAGGTTCACTGTGAAAAGATGTCCCATGCTACACTGGCAGGACTCACATGCGGTGTGTATCACATCCCTTGATTGCACCAAGAGGCCACATCAAGGGGCAGGCTTACACCTTCTGGGTTTGTGGAAGTATACACTGTGACAGTTGTGCACCAGTGGCACGTATTAGGGCCAATGGATTCAGTAAGTGCAGCCACCATTACACGTGGCTATAAAGATTTTTGGAAAATGGAATATTCCAGGTCTGAGGCCAACAAATAGTAATGGCGGTAGAAGTGATACAAGACAAACTTGAGCCATCTGATGGAATTGCTCCAATGCTCAAGGAAACTTTCAGAATCTAAAAGCTGGAGCCCGTCCTTTCTTCTCTCTCTCTCTCTCTCTCTCTCTCTCTCTCTCTCTCTCTCTTTCCTTCTTTCTGCTTTTTCAATATGGAGGACCAATCTCAGGATCTTGCACTTGCCAAGCAGGCACTTATGCTGCCAAGCTATTTCCTGAGCCCCAGGGCCCATCTTTACAAAGGTCATAAAATGTTACAAGAATTGGAACATTCAAACCATAGCAATTATATGACATTTAAAATTTTAATAAATACAAATCCCCACATCTGGAATAATATATTTTATAAGAGAAAAATATCATTTGTTGTCACTGGAGATGATTTTTGAATTAACTGATTGCTTTGAAAATTGGTAACTATATGAATAGAGTCAAACATTTATCTTATACTTCTAGTAGAATCTAAGCTTATTCCCAAGCAACCCTACTTGTTAGAAGAAATCATTATTTTGTTAAAGCATGTTACCTAATAAGTATAGAAATAGTGACAAAATTTTACAACCTCATTTTAAACCCTCTTTGAAATATTAAGGAATAAAAGATTTTCCATTGGAGCTAATGTCATTATATGGATGCATGATGGAGACCTAGACATTTGAATACAGTGAATACATAATACACATTGCTTTCTGGGTCTAGGGAACTGTACAGTTGAATTGATGACTATTCCATTTAACTTCTTTAATTCAAGGTGGTTGATAAGTTGTCTGGGACTGATACACCCTTGGAGGCTGAAACAACAGACCTGTATTTTCTCAAAGTTCTGGAGGTGAGAGATCTGGGGCTAAAGCATCAACACAGCTTCTCCAGAGCCCTTTCTCTTTACTTAAGGGTGCTCTCACTCACTGCGTTCTCCCGCAGTCTTTTCTCGGTATGTCCACATGATTATGTTTAAATTTCCTTTTCTTGTAAAGACTGTTGTGGGTTAGGGACCATTCTAATGACCTCAATTTATTTCAACTGCCTCTTTAAAGACCTTCCCCCTGACTACAGTTACATTCTGAGGCACAAAGGATTAGAATTTTAGTATATGTATTTTAGATGGACACAACTCTGTCCAGTCCATAGCAGTGGGTCTAATAGATAATATGTTTGTATTAATATTCAACATGTGGAACAACATGTAATATCTACGATAATCACAACTTGTTCTAGTTAAAATTTCCTAAATTAGCTACATCAAGTGTATAAGAAACATATGATGAGCTGTAAGAGGCTTAAATCAACAATCTCCAACATTGCCAGTTTTGCTGGTAACCCATTGCAATTATGGAACATTGGACTATGTATACATTTACTTCCTCTCAGTTCAAAGGAAGAAGTATTTATTCTTTCTTTTCTTTCCTTACCAATATTGATTAGAAAATGTATCATGTCCACACCCTGTGCTCTGTATTACTATGAGGACAATATGCAATGTGTCAATTCTTGTGAATGTACTACTAATGTGTTGTGAAACTATCATTTGATATTTCTTAAAAAGTAATTTTAAAAATAATAAACAAATAAATAAAGTGTATAAGAAACAAAAGTTATACAGAATTAAGCTTTAAAAAAATGGTACCAGGGGACAACCAGACAAATTCAATAGCTGGGTCATTCTAGAAAATTTATCAACGTTTCCAACAAGTTTTTGTGTATATATGTATGTATGCATGTATGTATGTATGTGTGTGTGTATGTATGTGCATATGTTTGTATGTATTTAATGTATTTGGTACAAAGTCTCACTACACAGCTCAGACTTGCAGTGATCCTCCTCCTTTCAGTCTCCAGTGCTGGGATTACAGGCATATACCACCATGCCTGGCCTGGGCGGCTGGCTCAGCTAACCTGGGGGCAGGCCTAGTATGGTATGTAGTGTCAGGAATCAAACCCTGGTGTCTGCACTTGCCTAAGCAGGCTCTTAGTCTGCTGAGCTATCTCATTGGCCGTAATGGTGTTAGCCACTGCTCACAAATAAAAGACAGTTAAAATAAACAGACATGAAACATGCTGTACTATATTATGTAATGTTTTAAATGTGTTATATGTAAACATTGCTTTGGTATAATTGACATATGGTTATATTTGGCTAGTACAGAAAATGAAAATTTACTAAATAAAAGGGGTAAGAATATTGACTAAAAACTTTATGTATAGTGTAATTTTACATTGATTTAAAAATATGTGGGAACTTTTCTTCTGACTATGATGAAATAAGAAGCAGTGGATTTAGCCTCAGAAAAGCAAGAAAAAATGTATGAATGGGTTTTTAGGGCTCTACACATTAGAGAAAATTAGTGGCCAATAGGAGACAGAAAAATAAGCTCTTCAATTTTTCCAGCTTAGTTTGAACTGTCACACAGGGAGGAAAAAACAAAATAAAACAAAACAGATAGAGCACAGCAGCCTCTGTGATTTAAATAGAGGGAAAAATAAGGAGAAAAAGTTGACTCTGAAGAGAAACCAGGAAGCTAGATTTTACAGGACAGAGTGCTAGGAAGAAGACAGCTACACACACGGAGTGAACCCTGAAGAGCTCCTGAGGGCCCTTGACTATGCAGCTGAGTCCTGATTGGTCCACGCTTATGAGGAAGCTACTTGAGGCTTGAGAAGGGGAGTCCAGAAAGGCATAAGCATAACAGGGCCTGAAGATCAGGTGGCAGGAATAGTGCCTGTTCCCATCATGACTCACGAGGCACTCTCTAGAGAGTGTCCAAGGATCATGGCCCAGTCATGGCTAATGTTATCCTAGCCTGAGTGCTGTCTTGATCAAATATTAGTGCACATTACAAGCAGTGCTGAAGAGGATCAAACTGTTTTCAAGTCATGTAACTAAGAGCTACAAAAAGTTCATAGAGAAATATAAAAATAATAATAATCATCATTTCTTCTCTCATTGCTGGGACAAAATACCCAACACCCAAAATGAGGGAAAGAAAGGTTTATTTCACTCACAGTTACTGGAGGGTTTAGTCCACACAAAGCTGGCTCCAAGGCAGAGTAGCACATGGCAGAGGGCAGCAGTTCATAGCAGCAGAAGAGAGTAAAACAGCAAGAGCAAATGGGAGGAGCAGAGGCCACAATAGCGCGGAGAACAGGCTGCAGTCAGGTTATCTGCCGCAGACTGGGGTAGCTCTCACACCCATAATTTCAGCACCAGATCATGGATTAATCACAAAGTCTAAAAGTCCACCCATGACTTACATGAGACTTTGGAGGGACAACTGGATATAGCCATAACAATCACGAAAGGTAAAATTGAATGGCATCTAATCCAAAATTATGAAGCATGTGAAAAAGTAGAAAATATGACCCATAGTAAGATAAACATTCAATCAATGAAAATGAACAATTGCTAGAGATGTTAAATTGGTAAAAAGAATTTTTAAAGCTTTTATTATAACAGTATCCCATATGTTAAAAAATCACCTAGAGACAGAATATACAAAGGAGGTGTAATATGAAGTTCAAGAAATGGAAACTACAGTGTCAGAGGTGAAAACTTGATTGGTGAATCTGAAGACCCCATGTGAGAAACTATCTAAACATCAAACAAGAAGAAAAAAGTGCACAATACAGTGGTCTCCCTTGCCTGGTCTCTCTTTCTGTGTTTTCAAGTATCTACAGTCAGCTATAGTCCAAAAATATTACGTGGACAATTTCTGATATAAGCAATATATAAATTATAAGTTGCATGCGGACTGCAGTTGTAAATTTCAGAACACTGAGGAATGAAAACTTCCACTACCCTCTCCATGCTGCCAGTTGTCTGGCTGTTGTGCCCACTCTGCATGATGCCATTCACAGGAGGGTCACTTGGCAGCTGTCTCAGCAATCAGGTTAATTATTGAGAATCTTAGTAGTGTTCACTGCTCAAATCTTATTTTACCTTAGCTACTGCTTCAAAGTCCAACAGGAATGATGCTGACAACTTTATTACTGTATGTTTTATAATTGTTCTATTTTATTACTAGTTATTTTGTGAAAATCTTATTTCCAACTTTGATGTGAACCGTAAACCTAGAGATCTAAGAACCTCAATTAATCCCAAGGGCATAGTTCTAAAAACTTTATGGGGACATGTCAATTAGATTACTCAAAGCCGCAGTTAACTAGAACACTGTAAATGCATCCATATAAGAATACTTTATGTAGGATTTCAGAATGATGAAAGAATTCTTATTGCAAAGAAAGCAAACAAGAAAATGATGCAATAATAATTTTTAAGTACCTAAACAACAACATGCAAAAGCCAAACAATAAAAACAACAAAATGAATATCTGTTAACCTAGAATTTTATACAAAAATGGTACCATGTTAGTGCATGATTTCTGACACTATACAATAATAAAACACAGAATAGTTAGGGATGTCTAGGCAGGGTGGTGCATGCCTGTAATCTCAGAACTTGGGAGGCTGAGGCATATGATCATGAGTTTGAGGCCCAGTCTGGGCTACATAGTGACTGAAGGTGAGCCTGAACTATAGTATAAGACCCTATTGCAAAAAAAAAAAAAACCAATAAAAATTAATGAGAGTGAGAAGACAGGTGCAGACCCAGAAGAAGTCTGTAAATGTGTAAGTATTGTAAGTTTCTTATACTCTACATTAAGTTGCATATCTCTTGAGTTATAATACTTGTGAGTTACAACACAAGTTAAATATGCATACAGAAAAGTTAAAGCAGCCACTGTGATACCACAACACAGAGGTACAGACACGAAGCCAAAAGCAGAAGTACAGTGGAATCATAAGATTTAATGTGAGAGGAGGAAACAAGGAAGACATAAAAGAAGAAAAGAACTGAGGGGACAAAAAGAAAACATGTGGACAACAGATTTAAACCCAGTCACATCAAGAAATGTTTCAGGAGAGAATGTCACATTGGATGAAAACGTAAGAGCCATCCATATTCTGAATAGAATAATTCACTTTAACTATAGATATAAAAATAGACTTGAAACAAAAGCACTGAGATATACATAAAAGATGAACACTCATCAGAAGAAAGGCGAGCTTATTTTCAGACAAAGGAGATTTCAAAGTATCGAGTCTTACCAGTCTCAAGTGGAGAAGGTCATTTCAGAGTTGTGGAGGAACAAAGTCACCAAGGAACATGACAGAAATATGAAAAGAAGCAACTAGTCGACCTGTCAAAGACAAAGAAAGTTCACAAGTATGACTGGAGATTTCAACAGCTTTGCTTCAGTAACTGATAAAACAAGTTGGCAGAAATGAACGAAGATGTAGGAGATTTGAAGAACATACAGATGGGGCTGGGGTGGGACCCAGACTGGCCGATCTAGCTCCAGAGGCCTTGATGGTAAGGTTAGACCATGCTGGTTCACCGTGGCAACTCAGCATGGATGAATGGGCACCTCAAGTACTATCTTATTCCATCAAATACTGATTCTTCCTTAACTGTTTGAAACTACACTTTGTTTTTTTTAACATAGTCATTAGTGCTATTTATAGGATATCAAACTACATTTGAATATACATGTGTACGTTGTGTAATGATAAATCACTATAAACATCTCTGTATCGGGATAAACGTATCTCTTTTTGTAAGCATTTATACTTTCTGTGGTGAGAACATTCAAAACATTCATTTCTTCTCAATTTTTGAAATATGTAGTAAATTATCGCGAGCTGTTTTCACTCTACTTTGCAACAGTACACCGGAGCTAGTCACTCCCGGCTCCCGCTTTGCCCCTGCTGTTCACCTTCATACCTTCCCTACTGTGTACTCTCCCCAGTCTCTCATAATCACTAGAGACACCTTATTTGTTTGTTTGTTTATTTATTTATTGAGAACAGAATTTATTTATTGGGGGAAAGAAAGCTTCTATCCAGGAGAGGGACAGATAGGGACCTCAGTGGGTCGCCAAAGACTTATCCTTTTCTAGGGATTTTCGTAGAGTAAAGCCATATGGCGAGGTGGGCCTAAGGTGAGAGACATGGGAACTCACCAGGTGAGCGTGAGATGGGGCAAGCTATGGTAAACCCAGGTGATTACAAGCACAATTGCTCAAGTAAAATTGATGAAATGGACACAAATGAGGAAGCGCTCACATGGCAAGCTGGCCTCAATACCAAACAGCAGCTTTTCCTGTAGAGGGTTAGGTTAGTGACTCTTCCTGGCTTTTTCAAGTTAATAGAGATCTGCTTAGAATTTCAGTCCCACATGCCCACCCCAGGGAGGTATGAGGCTGCGTTTATTTACTCTTTTCTCTTGAGGTCTGGTCCACAGCAGGAGCTCCTGTTTGAGACATTTTTTTTTTTTTTTATATTTCACACATAAATGAGTTAATCTGGCTTTGTGTGTGTGTGTGTGTGTGTGTGTGTGTGTGTGTGTGTGTGTGTGTGTGTGTGTGACTGTGGATTGAACTCAGAAACCTGCACTTCTAGGCAAGCACTTATTCCACTGACCTATCTCCCAGGCCCCTATCTGGCACTTTTTAATGCCCAGATTATTTCATTTAACAGAATGATCACCAGGTCCATCTATATGGTCACAGTAATAGAATTTCAGCCCTTATATGACTGGATAGTATTTCACTATGTACATGTACCTTTTAAAATCCACACATCACTTCAGTAGCGTCTAGGTTGTTCACCCTGGGGTGCTGCTCTCTCCTGTGGGTGTGTGCGTCAACAGTTTTTGTCTTCAATCTTCATTTGTAAACATAGATATCTGTTAGTAACTGTCTTAGTTACATTTTACTCGTTGCTGGGACAAATACCTGAAACTCAACATGAAGGAAGGAAAGGTTTAGTTAGCTCACAGTGTGTGGAAGTTTCAGTTCATACTCTGCTGGCTCCAAGGTAGCAGAAAATGCAGAGCAGAGGAGGAGCAACAGCTGTGACATCCATCAAGCCTCTCTCTTCCAAATTCTGTGCCGGCGCGAGCTCCTCTAAAGTGGCATAGCTGCGAAGAACATGCTCCTCCAAAACGAAGGACTTCTCCAAGGAAGCCAGGCAGGAAGCAGCCAGGGCAGGGTCGGGCCGGGCTGATCGCACAAAGTCTTCTGAATTCTTTTTTATACACTTTTTGTGCTGAGTCACTCTGGGGTGGTCTGTCTGGCCCTAGAGTGGAACCAATCACCTCCCAGGGCAGGCCCATCACATCCTGCTGGATGGGGCATCCAGCCAAGCTTCCTCAAGTTGACACAATATATCAACTACAACAGTAATGTTGATATGTTTGAGCGTAGAGCCCCATAATTTACAAAGTGCATTCAATGTTAGAAGTGCAATTCTAAAATTGCTACTAAATAGCCCTCGTCTTTTAAATACTATTACCCCCCACTTCATAAGCTTTCAAATGGGTTGATAGTGGTTGGTGAACCTTGAAGAAGGTTATGCGCTTCAACATTTCCCTAGTACAGATGCTTACCTGGCTATCTCCAGATTAATGCCATCATTAGCTAACAGAAAAGTAGCAAGGTGAAAAACCAAGACTGAGGTATGCAAGAGAGAGAAAGGGTTGGAAGTCTCTCAGCCCCTTTCAGATTCTGCTGAATATTTCCTCTAAGTGTTGCTCCTGGAGGATATTTCAGAATTCATTTTTGTTTTATCTATTTAATCTGGGGACAGAAGAGTAGAAAAATAGAATGTATAATTCTTGTCATCTTTGAAACTAGCTTAAGGGTTAATTCTCCAACTGATGATTTAAAAATTGCACCTGAATTATTTCATGGTCGTTTTCCTAAAGAGGCTGGAGAAACTCCTAGAAGCAGTGTTCTTGCAGCTCTTTTCAGGCCTTTAATCCCTCTAGACATCATTCAAGAAGAAGAATAAAACTTTATCTGATGAAATGAAAACTGAGGACGTATATGATAAGAAGTATTAAATGACTGCAGTAAATCCGGAGTTTGTTAAATGTTTCCTAAATGGGTTGACAAAGAGCTGTCTTGAGACTCTATGTAGCCATTTTAGACCAAGGAGGCTGTGAATAGGTCAGATACCTGCAAAGTTTTGGGGGCCATAGTTTTAATTAAAGAAATACAAGAAAGGTTATGCCTCCCATAGGAGCTGTTGCTCATGATTAAATTATTTGGTAGTTATTCATTCTTCATGTCTCTGTGATATAGTGGCTTGATCTGTACAGTAAGAGCAAAAATTGTATCTATCTCAAAAAGCTATGATAAAGATTCAATAAAAAATTAGTTTGTGTTAGAATGGTGCCTGGAATACAGTAAATACTCAACAGATGAACCATTTTCAGTGTTGTGAGTTGCATTCTTCCAGCAAACCTGCAGCATCACCTCTGTGGTGTGTGTTACAAACAGCAGAATCTATGCTAGCTAATTTATGCAGAAGAGGAATTCATCTGAAGGATATTTGGTAGCTTAGAACACCTCCAGGAGGGGAGCTGTTAGCTCTGATCAATGGCCACAGAGCCAGCTTGTACCTTATGGCTGATCCTGTGGACCCTCTGCTGCTACCACCAGTAAGAAGCTCCTGAACTTGCAGCTCACAAAAAGCCACAACCTGTTGCAAGGCTCCCACGTGGTCTCCCCTTCCCTGGGATTGTATACTTCAGTTCAGAAGTCTCTCATGAGTTGACCTGATTGTAGGAATCCAGATCATGTGTCTTATTGACCTAGATGAAAAGGATTTTATAGAGTGAGTTTCAGGATTTTTAACTTTTATGTTTATATTTTTATATAAATAAATCAGTGCAACATCAGTATTACTGAAGGACTATGATTCAGCAAATACTGAGTACTATAATCCAACAAATATTTACTCTCACTTCTTTATAGGGGAATCTATTTGACATTAGGAAGGGTTTTATGACCTGCTTCAGACTACGGACTTGTCAGTGGAAATAATAGCTTGTCAGATACAAGAATGGAAGTCAAGTTTTCTTCAGATTTTCTCTTGTGCTTTCAGTCTCTAATATAAGAATTTTAGGGCAGGCCAAATAGCTCAGTGTATTAAAGCACCTGCAAGCAGGCACAGGGGCCAGGGGTTCAGGGGGTTCAATCCCTGGGTCTGCTGTGCTGGCGTCATCCTCGAGGCAGACTGAAACAGCACTGGGCACGGTGGTGCACACCTATAATCCCAGCTCCTGAGAGGCTGTATACAGGCAGATCACTGCCAGCCCGATCTAGTAGTGAGACCCTAAACACCCTGTAGACCCTTCCCTAAAGTACAAAATAAAAAAAAAGAATTTTACATTTATTATACAAAGATAGAAAGGTGAGACTTTCAATAATCCTGGATTCTTGAATTAAGAAGGCATGTACATCCAATCCCACCTCAGTCATAGCTGACAGAGCCATAACTTTCAATCTATAGCTGTGACATGAACAAGAAATGAATGTTTGTATTTATAAGACTGAACTCAGAGTTAGCTTGCTATGCAGAATTGCTGTAGACAAAGCCAAGTGATACAAAGAAATAATGACAGATACAGGCACATACCACAAGCATTAGAGGAAACCTAGGGGAATAAAAACAGTAGTTGGGCTACTGTAAGGAAGGCATCACAATGCAGGCAGAAATGATTTGAGAGCATTTATGATTTGTCTGGCCAGCAAGGAAAGTAATTTCAACATAAACATACACATATATAAACACTTGGTGAACTGAACTAGTCAAGCACATCTTGGGACATTCAGTGAGTTAACCCCACTGTTTCCCAGATGACAAGTTAAGTGGCACATGCTATCTCTGTAAAAAGCCATGCCACTTTCTTACTGTTATTATTTAAATCAGTTTACCTCCTTGTCTTGCTATGTTTCTAAATAGTAATATAAGCACAAACCCTTATGCATCTCAAGTTTGACATCTTATTTCTTTTTATGATATATTGAAGCTAAATGTCCAGCCAATAAAAGCTTCAAGAATTTCTTTCTGTGTACCTTGGATTTTGTATGCCCGGTGTGATCCCTGACATTCTAGCTTCCTCTGAACTGTCACTTCTTTTTTTAAAAAAACTTTATTTATTTATTTTATATTATGGCCGCCTCAGCCTGCCCTTGGGGTGGGACTGGCACAGAGTGTGGTGCCAGGGATTGAACCACGGTCCCTGTGGTTGTCTAAGCTTTCCTAAGCAGGTGGTTTAGACTGCTGAGCTATCTCACCGGCCCTGAACTGCCCCTTCTGCCTCACTTGAGAGCTGGTAGAAGAGCAGCTTGTTTGCAGGAGCACTGTGCCCACGTTTGCAGACTCTACTGCAGGCACCTCTTGAGTGTCCGTGGGACTGAATCCTGGCTAGGAAAATAAGTCGACTGGCTGATGCTTGGGCCAGGCTATCATCTTTCTGAAGAAAAACAGATAGTTAGCAGGTGCCGTTTGCTTTCTATTATCCTATTCCCTTTTCCTTTACTTTCTAGGGGCATAGGTTCAGTGCCTGGACGTCACCTTGAGTTTGTAGGGAAGAAAGGCCCATGCGAAGGATAGCAGAGGATAAAGCCAGTGCTGTCGCCTTCCTGTGCAACTCCTGTGACCCAGGCTCTGCCCTTGAGGCACAAATAAGAATGCTGATTGTCGCTTGTAGCACATATTCTAGCAAACCCTAGGTTGAGCACAGGCCCTGGGTGGGAGGCCAGGACATGACCCTAAAAGGCTAGAGAGCACCACACCCCAAAGACCCTTGCAAAACAGGCAGATGGGTGCAGGGATTTACTAAAGACAGCAGCATGAAGCTCTTTGGAACCCAGAGCTTCTCAGATTTCTGGCCAACTACAATGACCCAGACACTTCTAGTCCTTCTTCCATTATCACAGAACTCACCTGGGGGTCACTTTCTAGAGCACACCCTAGTAACTCCCTGCTATAAAAGTCACCAAAGGTTGAGACTTCAGGTTATTTAACTGTAAAATGCCATAGAGGCCCACAACAGTTTCTCTCTCTCTCTCTCTCTCTCTCTCTCTCTCTCTCTCTCTCTCTCTCTCTCTCTCTCTCTCTCTCTCTCTCTCTTTTTGTCTTTTTGAGACAGGGTCTAGCTATGCAATTGAGGCTGGCCTTGAGCTCATTTTTGTAGTACAGGCTGGTCTTGAACTCACACCAATCCTCCTGCCTCAGCCTTCCGAGTGCTGGGATTACAAGCATGAGCCACCACCCCCGGCTTGACAACAATTTTCTTGGGCTGTCATAAACCTGGTTTTATTCCTCAGTTCCTGACCTAGGAGTTTCTAGGACCGATGGCATCAGTGAAGTGATGATCACTTTTCTATGCTAATGTGAACACTGGCAGTTGGGGGCTCCCAGACAACGGCAGACTGACAGTTGCAAACAGCCTCACCCTTGACTTCCTGGGGAAGAACAGGAACTGGAGAAAAGTCATTTGACAGTGGCCAGTGACTTCCTAATGAGGTCCCTATAGGAATCCTAAATGACGGAGCTTACAGAGCTTCTGGGTTGATGATGAACACACCCACCTGCTTGGAGGACAGCGCTTCCGGGAATTTCATGGGGGACAGAAATCCCAGGGCTTAGGTCCTTTCTGCTTCTTGCCCTATGTTCCTCTTGGTCTAACAATCTCTCATGTCCTTTGTAATTTCCTTAGTAATAAACTCCTAACAGTAGGTAAAGTGCTTCCCTCTATTCTGTGATCCCCTGCTGCAAATGATCATACCTAAGGGATAACTCTGGGAACCCTTGCTTTGTATGCAATTGAACAGAGGTGTGGGTACACTGGGAGATCCATTACTCATGCCTGGCATCTCAAGTGGGAATCAGCTTGCGGAGCTGCGCCCTCAACCTGTGGGATCTCTGCCAACTCTGAGCAGTTGGTGCCAGAATTCAACTCAACAGAGTTAGTATCTCTAGGGGACTGGAGATTCCTGATACAGGAAGCCTACATGTTTTGTGTCAAAGGAATTGTTACTGAGGAAACCATTTTCCTTCAGCTTTATTTCTAGATAAGGTTATGTTCACAGAGACAGGGGGCTAGAACTTCAACATCATTATGGAGCTCATGTTGAACTCCTATAATGGTTATCTCTGAGTTGCTAACATCACATGCTAGGCACTGGTGTTGGTTTAAAATTAAGTGGTAAGGGAGGGTGAAAACTTGCAAGATATTCATGATAGGAGGTTGGTGGAAGAGAATAAAACAGCCTGAAGAAGTGGAGACATGGAGGAGGGGCCCTAGGCTCTGTAGCCAATGACTAGGAAACTACTTCTCTGCTTTTGTTTTAGTTAGTTTCCATGGCAGTACAATAGAGTCATGACTGAACTTATGAAAATGGTCAGAGTCAAGATGGAGTCACTTGTGTCCAACTCCAAGAAAGAAAGAGAGAGGAGGAGGTAGGGACGGCAAAGGATAAAAGAAGAAAGAAGAAATAAGGGAAAGAAGAAAGAAAGGAGGAAAGGGAGGGAAGAAGATATGGAAGCTATGGAGGGAAGAGGGTGGAGGAGAGGGAGGGAGGAAGATAGGGAGGAAAGAGGAAGTAAGGCGAGATAGAGGAACACAGGCAACTCAAAATGTTATGGAGGCGGAGCTCTCTTGCACCTATGTCTGATAGTAAGCCTAATAGCAACAGACTCTTCTAAACCCCTAATTTCCACAAAGGCTACTGTAATATTCTACAAAAAAATACTTCCATGAGGATATTTGCC
Source organism: Myocastor coypus (assembly GCA_004027025.1). Lineage (NCBI taxonomy): Eukaryota > Metazoa > Chordata > Mammalia > Rodentia > Myocastoridae > Myocastor > Myocastor coypus. The sequence continues at coordinate 119,768 of PVJA010001308.1, forward strand.
CAGCAACAGCTTGTCCAACCTTGAACTAAAGTCACCCTTGCTATGGATCCATGTACCCAACGTATTTGTTTCCAAACAATTTATCCAACCATCTTCATTTTCTCTTTTAAAACTCTGTCTATCTTTGTCTCCCTGGACATACAGTTTTCTATGGCACACCTATTTCCACTCCTAAATAAATCCACCATTTTGGAGAATCTGTCATTTTGGGTGGCATCTCTCTTGGCCTAGAGTTTTGATATTGTTGGATGTTCTGAGTCAGCTGACAAAATTTTCTTGGAAATTTTTCTTTTACTGGGGCCTTTTGACCTTTAGAGTGGCTTTCATTAGGCAGGTATTTTCTGAAATCTGTGCATCAAAAGTACCAATACAGTAAGGAAAGTGAAGCTATAATAAAAATAAGGCCACTGGACCATGCTAAGAAAGGTCTGAACGACGGTTTTTCTAGCTGCTGAGTGGATGGGGTTGAAGAATCTTCCATGAAGCATGGCTGTTGATGAGTGTGGATACTGTAGTCCACTGCAGCATTAGCTCGGCTTGTTGTGGGCAAAACGTTGAGTAAACACGGGAAAAAATGCCCGACAAGCAATTCCATCTTCTGTTCCTAGAAAAGGCATCTTATTTCTTGTTCAGTTTTCTAATTGCTTTATGGATAAGATTGTTTCTTTTTCTAAAGCAAAATGTTTTAAATATTGCCTGGGTTTAAAATTGGTTAGAGAGGTCAGTACTGCCTGACCCAGCTTAAATTTCCAAAGGGCCAATCACAAGTATATTGCACATAGACGCAGCTGGCAGCAGGGAGCAGATTCTACTTTCAAGATGAGAGTTTCATTTCAGTACACTTTGCCCACACTTGGACAGGGAAAGAATTTCCTATGAAATCAGCCGAGCACCATTTCTTATTCTGTCTTTGCTTTTCTAATTAAGAATTCAGCTTGTACCTGCCTTTCCAGCCAGGTTCACTCTGATCTTGCAGACTCAGCTGTTTGGAAATAGAACTTGAGTTTTGGAGTTCAATATTATGTTGGTTTCAATCCAGGTTCTGCTGATTCCAAGGGACTAGGATTTGGGTATTTCATATTTAGGTTTCATTTGTGAGGTAGACACAAAACAGGAAATAGCAATTTCTAATGGAACTATGGACTAGAAACCCAATAAAAATTTAGATTCTCTCCTTTTCATTGTGGAAATATCTTACCTGACTTCCTTTGTTCCAGATGAATTTGGAACCAAGGCATTTCACCTCTCTTTTTCTCTCATGCATCCATCCCCCAATCCATCCATCCATCCATCCATCCATCCACCCATCCATTCATACATATTTTTGCCTTTCCTTCTTCTATTTTTCTGCTATCCACTTGTCTTCTTCCTGTATTTTGTCTTATTAAAACCTTTTTACACATTTGAATTTTTTCTGATAACTTATGGTGATCTCTCTCTCTCTCTCTCTCTCTCTCTCTCTCTATATATATATATATATATATATATATATATATATATGCTAGAAAGATCTTTTGAATTTTACAGTTTCTTAACTTAAGGAAGTTAGATAACATTAATACTTTGTGACTTAGTGGAAATACCATATGACCACGAAGAGTTCCCAAGTCTTTAAAGACAGTGCATCTACAGATTATGGAGCTACAGAGCAAAGGGTTAAGGAAAGTCACCTGGAGAGAAAACATCCTCTCAGGATTTCACAGAGAGAAAATTGGTCAAGCAATGTCCATAACTCACCAGAGGGCTGATACTGACAAAAGATCTACAAGGTGCTGTATATGGTTTCAAGGCTAATCCTGAGGGGATTTGACTGAACTTGTCAGATGCAGAAGTTACATTTTTTTGTTATATAGGTTTTGCTTTATGTTGGTCTTAACCATCCAGCAAAAAAGTCTAACCATGAGGCATAAAATGTAAAGCCATATTAATACGTTGAGCTGTAAAAGGCTCAACTCAACAGCTTCTGACATTGTTAGTTTTGCTGATAACCCACTGCTATGATGAACTATTGCATGTTATATACAGTTACTTTCTCTTAATTTAATGAGAAGAAAGATTTGTACTAGTGGTGTTTAGACAAGATATCATGTCTGCATCTTATACGCTAAACAATTACTGTGAAGACAATACTATGCAATGTATTAATTATTGTAACTGTCCTACTGATCTGTTGTGAAACTATCTTATTGCTATTTCTTTCTCACTAAAATTGATTTAAAAAAACGAAAATAGAGCTATCTGATTTAGACTTTGAATATCAAAATTGTGAATTAAGTAAATCTCATGTTCTTCATAATTAGCCTATATGAGGACTTCCATTATAGTGATGGAGATCTCACAAATACAGGAATGGTACAGTCCTGGACACATCCGGGGAAGAAATTAGCAGATTATTTTTTGCAAAGGTGAAAGCGGTCTTGGTGACCACTGAACTTCTGATCAGGTTTCGAATCCTCATCCTGGAAGCCTTCATACAAATGGCAACTTTCTGGAAGAAGAAGACCGCTTGGAGACTGCTCAGGAACAATGGCTCTTTGTTGAGCATTTTGGTGTTCATATCACAAGGTGTGGCTGTCAAAAATAGTGTTTCCATTTATAACTACTGTGCTTATTTCCTGTTAAGGAAGAAATACAATAACTATTTCAGAAATTAAAGTCCTATTACCAATCTTAAAATTCTAATAAGACCCTGCAAGGGTGTTTATGAAAATATACTATAGAATGATAATGTTTTAAAGTTCCATGATTTACATTCTAGATTGCAGTGTTCTTTATACCAAACTTTTCTCTAAGGAAAGATGAGCATCTTATTATACAAGAAAAAAGCTGCAGGTAAATGGATAGAATCATCCTGACAAGTCTAGCACAAGCCCAACTTCTTGAATGCCTAATCCATCTAGCTATTCCCACTGGAGCCCACTTAAGGAATCTATGAAATTTGTGAAATCTCTGATGACCCAATTGGTGTAACCTTTATCAAAGTTTGGTGCATGTTTCATTTTGTGTCCTGTGGGTATGGAGCTGGTTGGAGATTTTAGTGCCCTCCCCCCAACATACATACTTCTGTTTTCTGTTGTTTTTATTACCTATACTCAATTATCTGAAAAATAATACATGGTAATTTCCAGAAATAAAGGTTTAATAAATTCGTATGCTTTAAGTTTCATGCATTGTGTGATGGAATCTTATGTTGTAAAACCCTAATCTAGAATTATCTCTTTGCCGAGTGTATCCGCACCATAAATATTGCACTTCTGTCAGTCCTTCAGTAGCCATCCTAGTTTACAAATCTCCTGTAGTGGCATTATGGTACTTGTGTTCAGACAACTCTTATTTCATTTAGTAATAGCCCAAACTAGAGTGATAATGCACATATGGCAAAGAAAAAAGCTATGGAGATCTTCTTCTAAATTAAAAGGTGAAAGTTATCTGGTTGGTAAAAATCACACATATACATGGAGGGTTTTGTATTAAAAAATTTTGTATTTGGTATAGGGTCTCACTATGTAGCTTGGGCTTGTAGTCATCCTCCTATCTCAGCCACCCCAGCTCTGGGATTACGGGAGTGTACCACCACACCTGGTCTGGGGTGATCAGATGGCATCCCAGGATGGGGCTGGTATTGCACATGGTACCAGGAATTGAGCTCAGGTCTTTGCACTTCCATAGGCAGGTACTTAGTCTGCTGAGCTATCTGTGTGGCCTGCCTCTGCGTATACTGTTCTGAAAGACAAAATTCATGTTAGTTTAGTCACTACTGCTCACATTATAAAAGTTATAGCCATGGTGTGTAATAATGGCTTAGTTAAGATGGAAAGACTTTGTATTTGTGATTTAAAGACATGAGCAGAAAATATGCTCAGATTGATGACAATATGTTGTACCAGAATGTACAGAAGTTGGTAATGTGCATGGTTTGGGGCATTTTCTGTGGCTAAAAGGAGACTACTTTTGGATGACCTGGTGATGGTGTTGCTAGACTTCTGCTAAGAAAGTGTTTCTAGAAAATTTCCTTTTGGATTTGTTGGTAAGTCTTGGGATTTTCTTGAGTTCCAGCTATGGACAGCACATCAATATATGAACCACAGATCACTCATCTGAAGACTGGCTGGTGGACAGCCAGCTACCTCTGGAGCAGCCTGGGGTGAGCTCTAGTTAACAGAGGGGCTCTGTGCTGAGTGGTGGCAAAATCTGTAATCCATGTTTTGTCTTTGTAAAGCAATATAAATATGAGATGAATAATGAGGAAATACCTCACTCAATATTTATTTCTGAAGCAATGATGAGCTACATCTTGATTTTCTGTCAGCCCCATTACATACTCCAGTATCAGAGAGTAGAACTCAATCATATAGTTGGCTCATTATTTAATTAATGCACCCACTAAAATTCTAATAAGGGAAAGTGACTTTTAGGACAATGGGCAGATGACCATCCCAAGCAGTCCTTGCAATCGTAGAACACAGTCCAGTAGAACAATTGCAAAGTGGCTGGCAGGCTCTGGGATAGACAAGCACGGATGAGGTGGAAGTACAGGGAAGAGGAAATCCTCACGCCTGGCATGGTAGGGGAGCTTGCAGGGGAAAGGAAGTGTGAACAAAGAGCTGAGATGCACATTAAAGGGGCAGCCTTCTGCGCCATCTGAAGGTCCTTATATCAAGACTGCTTTTCTAAAGTTCATCTCTGCACGAACTTGGTCCCTGAGGAGTTTCGCCCTCATGGACAAGTTCAGAATTTGAAGCTCAGTGGCTGTGGGAGGTTAACTCCTTGGCTTAGGGAAATTCTGGCCTAGGCTTCCCATCTCACTTCCAACTTATGGAGAAGCAGTCACCATCCAGAGGCCAGGAAAAGACAATGGATATTTGGATCAGTAATTGACTCTTATGCACAGGACTTTAGAGCACAATTAAATTGCTAAGTATGGAAAAGAACATAGTGCACTTCCTGGAGTTTAGCAGCTCTTTTTTATATTAACTCTATAGCACTGTGCTAGAGTGTATGACGATCTCCAAACTTCACCATATTCAATTCTTCATCTTACTTAAGAGTCTAACTTTTCTGGAAATCTGCATAACAATTATTGCAAAAATGAACATAAGGTTTGGCAGAGTTAAACTCCATTTTGTTACCTATATTACTTACTGTGAGTGCTATTCAAGTGATGCTTTACTGGGTCAGTGTCTTGGGTGACACCTAAGAGAGTGTCAAGAGTTTTTATAACAGAGTCTGGTAGAGAAAATGCAGTTCATACATGCTACATAAGTCCTTATTCACGTGTGTAACTCTGGAGTATTAAGTCCTTGTGTTCAAACTCCAACAACAGAATACAGCATGGATTTGAGGTTTTCTCCCTATTCTTTTCTTTCCCTTCCTAATACTAAGGACCTTGCTCAATAAATAAGTCCCTTGTTGACAGATCCGATGAATGAGTCCCAAAAATCATTTCGGCTATTGCTAATGTGAGGGCTGTATTCATTGGTTTTTGTCATTATGACAAAATATCTTAGATAATTAACTTTATGAAGACATCAACGTGCACTGTATTCATTATTGTGCCTGTCCTACTAACCTGTTTTGAAACTGTCTCATTGTTATTTTTTTCTCATTGAAATTAATAAAATTAAAGAAAAAAGAAGAAAGGCTTACTTTTGTGTCACAGTTCTAGGGGTAGGTTCCAGTCTATGATTAGTTGGCCACATTGCTTTGAGCACCTGCTGGTAGGACTGGGTGGTGAAGCAAAAGCGTTCACCTCATGGCCTGGAAACAAAAGAGAAAGTGAAAAGGGAACAGGACCTCATAGTCCCCTCTGAAGGCATACCTCCCATAACCTAAAGAACCCACTCTAACTCCCACCCATAAAAAACTCCAGTACCTTCCAGTAGCACACGCTGAAGACCAAGACTTCACAGGTGGACATTTTGGGAAACATTCAACATGTAAGAGCTGGACCTTGAAGTGTGTGGAACTTTAAGCAGTGTCAAAGTATTAGGAATTTGGCTCTCAGTATCATGAGAAGTGGTTTTCCTGACAATCTCATTTGCTTTAGTCTTTGGACTCTATCATTGTGTGTGTGTGTGTGTGTGTGTGTGTGTGTGTGTGTGTGTGTGTGTGTAGGGAGCAGCCAATAATGGTTAACTACTGAACTAATGAAGCCACTAGGCTGGTAGTCCTGGCTGCTTTGAACTCTCCTGCCAACGCAGTCAGGGATCTTACTGGTTGGTGGGTTTGAGAAGTGAAAGGAGACACAGCTCTTATGCTTCTCCTCAGTCTTTGTGGCATGCATTCTGGTGGACTTGCTGTTTGTGGGTGAAGCAGGATCCTTGGAAATCTTCAGAGCCACTTCTGACCAACTGGGCAGCTAATTGGTTTAGGAAGACCGAGGCCTGCCTGCCTGGATAGGCCACACCCTCCACATCAGCACTAGGTGGGGTAGGAAGGCGCTGCTGTGACACCTGTGTACCTCAAGCTATGTCTAACTCTAAATTTACCAAAAATGTCATCAAGAATGTTGGTCTCTTGATTGATTTGGAGCCTGCCTACCTCAGCGTATGAGCCATCATTACCTGTCACTCCTACTGTGTCCTTACCCATCAGGAAACTCAGACCCAAAGGAATAAGGATGTCACCTTAAGTGCAACCATGCACAACAAAATGTAAATAAAATTAAAAAGATAATTGTATGATTTCTCAAATTTTCATGAATGAAGAACTAGTAAAATTATATGACCAGCTATGCCTCCAACAATAGTTCTATTCTTGTAGCCTCAGTTTTGCTGCATTTATTACCACCTAGGTTCTACTGATACTTACTGTTGTGCATGTGACTTTTGTCCTGTATTAGCCACCTTTGGCTACATGCCTTTGGCTGCTGACATAATGTGAGACAGTGCACTGACATCTCGGTTTCTGCATACAATTGTTCAAAAATCAGATTTTACATGGATGAGAAGTCTTTTGCAGAATGGATTGCTCTGGGGAAGTGCTCCCTCTGCTTTCAGAAGGTCCTGCCAGGCCCCTCCTTGAGCATTTGGCATCCGCCTCCCTCCTGTTTGAGTCTGGTTGACAGTGTGTTTCTATTCCTTTCCACAATCGGAGCGACCCTTTGATTAAGGTCTGAACTGAAAATGGGTTCCTCCTTCAAGCAGAAATCCAGATGCTATTACACTGGCTCTAAAAATGATTCAACATGCTTTCCCTTTCCCAAACACAGAGGCTGGTGCTTCCCTGTCAACCCACTTCACGCCCGCTGTCATCGGTTTTACTGCTTCCCCTCCCTGTGGCTTAGGCTGTTCACCCACGGGAACCACACATAGGTTCACCGGCCTCCACGTCCCTAATTTTTCCTGTTTCTTCTCTAAGTGAATCAGTATCCATGGAGACCACTGAAGAGTAATACTCAAAATAGACATTCATTTCTCTCTGAACAATACAACACAAATAAAGATTGTTTCAGGAATGATCTGAATGTTTGCAGCAAATGAGGAGTCCAGCTGTGGCATTAGGCTAATGGGACAGGGCTGCCTCTGGGAATATTTCCTTGAGCATCTAAATGTAAAGTCATGAAAGGCCAGGCGCAGGGTGTTGATGACATGTGGGAATATGAGCTTTCACGAAGACTGGATCTGCTCATGTAGTAATATCTGTCGTGTGGTTTTTCTGTATTTGTACCTCTCAAAGCCTCATGCAGTCACTGAGCCGCAGTTCCACAGTTTAATTAATTAATGATCCAAGGCTGAGATTATGGATCTGGGTACTGTTGAGATTATGGGTTTGGGTACTGCTAGGATTATGGCTGTGAGTGCTACTCTTAGCCTGCGGTGGATATCCTGAATATTACATAAGAGAGACAGAGAGACAGACTTGCTCTCTGTAGCCATCGTGGCTGCTACTCCTCCCATTTGCTCTGGTTGTATTGTTGCCTTCTGTCACCATGAACTGCTGCTCTCTGCCCTGTGCCATGCTGGCTTGGAGCCAGCTGAGTATGGACTGAAACCTCCAGTAACTGTGAGCTAAATAAACCTTTCCTTCCTTTATTTTGAGTGTCAGGTATTTGTCCCAGCAATGAGAGAAGAATCACTGAGGCAACCTGCTAAGACTGGACCCACTAGACTTCAGTAGAACTGGGACACCCCCATAGTGTTGGGATAATGGTGATGAGATCATCAATCCTGGCCTAGTGTGATGCTGTCCCGTACCTGGAGTGGGCAGCTCCAGGAAGTTTAGCTAATTGTCTTGGTTTGCCTTCTTCATGGCCCATAACACCATCCTGTGTTACACACTTTGCTTGTTTAATTAATGCGTTCTTCTTTCTTCCACTGTTAGATTTGTTGGGAACCATTTTCTGAGTCATCCTTGAGGCTCACAAGCCACGTCCGTGGCTTATCAGAAAGCAAGAAACACCTGGACTTGCAGTCCTATGAGTATTTCACTCAATAAGAAAGGAGTAATTGCCCTGAAGAGTCAGATCCCTCTCCCTGCAGGAGCAGGGAATGAGTGGTGTGATATCAGCCACTGGGTCAGGACCAAATAACATAAGGAGATGAAGGAAGACTGCGCTGACCGCAGCACAGCAGTCCTGGGGTTCACAGAGATGCTGCTACTGCACTAGAATTCCGCGGGCTGCAAAATTGGGAGTTTGGACCTAGTTAGCCAACTAATTGACATTTAATTTAGGGTAGAGTTAAATGTTAGGATTTTTTTTGCTGTTGTTGCCAGTGGAGCTGAATATTGCCCTCTCTTCTTACAGATTTTTGGTTCTATGAATTTTACCCTCTTTTATGCTTATGCTTCCTTTTAGGGGTTTAGTTTTTAAAATTAAATGAGTTGTTTAACATTTTATATTTTAGTAACAATAAGATAGCTATTTGCCAATGGATTTGTGGTACTTAATTATTCTGCTTTATGGTTTTCTTTTGATTTTGATATCACGAAGAAGTTTTATGTTTTTACAAAATAAAAGAAAAGCTACATTTGCTTCTTTTTTAAAAATAATTTTTATTTATTTAGTTGGTACAGGGTCTCACTATGCAGCTCAGACTTGTAGTGATGTTCTTGTTTTCAGCCTTCCCGGTCCTGGGCTTACAGGTGTGTACCAACTTGCCCGGTCTTGGTGGCCAGCACGGTATGTGGTACTGGGGAATGAACTGAGGACCTTGCGCTTGCCAGGCAGGCACTTAGATCGATGAGCTATTTCCTCAGCCCTATACTTCCTTCTTGTTCTGTCTGGAATTTATATTTTTATATTTATTTTTATATTTGTTTATATTTTTCTCTCCTGAATGTTGCACATTTACAGCTGTATCTTCCTCCCAGAGTAAGATGGCTGTATAAACTTCACTTATGATATAATTCTTCCTTTCTCATAGATTTGAGATGTCCTATATATCATAAATATCCAAGATATGGTGGATATTTATGGTGTCTGTTCTGACTCACCTGTCAGTTGCCATAACTAAAATGTTTTAAAAATTATTGATGCTTTGATTCAGTTAGAAGAAAATCTTCTTTATCAACTGATCTTATTTAAAAATAATAATAATTCTGAGCAATTCTACCTGTATTTTTTGAAAGACAATTAGAATGTTATTTGTAAAAGAAATTTACTTTGGAATTTTGAGCATCTTTGTTGACTGGAGATGAGCTTGTGTCTTTATAGAAGTAATCATAATAGTACTCAGTGTTCACTGGAAAGATTTTCTTATTTCAAAAGTGATCCATGGGCCAACAACTCAGCTGACTAAGCACTGCAAACCAGGGGACCCTGCCCCTGGGCACACTGAGCAGGCCACTTGTAATTGAAGCACTGGGGAGGCACTACCACCCAAGCTCTACAGTGAGACCCTGTACCAAATATATTGAAACAAAACAAAACAAAGTGATACATTAATATTATTTCATTTAGTGTTAACAAGAACCTTATATGATAGGTACCATTACGGTACATGTTGGACAAATGAGGCCAAGAGAAGTGACCCGACTTTCCACCAATCATAGTTGAATATAGGTGGGTCTGGTCTCCGTCTCAGGAGTCCGTCCCGTGCTCATGTGTGGCCATCCTTTCCTTCCCAGTTATCTTTCCACATCTTAGTATTGTCGCGTTGCTTCATTTTCATAGATTGTGCTCTTTCACACTTAACAAATTTCTCCTCGGTAATAAGCATATGCTTTTGATTTTGTTCATTTTTTTTCTGTCTACAGAAATAGTTAATTTTGATGTAGCTGTTACTATGCTTTTATGTTTGTAGTATATGTGGCCAACTTCAGGACCTACTGAAAATATTCTCCGTGTGTTGTATTGAATTTTCAAGAGCAAAAATGATCATTGTTTATCTTGCTAAGATGGAAATTCCCTCTAGATTTATCCCAGATGCGATAAATTCATCTGGCTTCACTGCAGAAACCGACAAGCTGAGCCTACAATGTATTATGTAATGCAAAGGGCCCGTAGCAACCAACATGGGGGTGTGAGAAGGAAGCTAGGCTGGAGGGACCGCACTCCGAGTTTCTCATCTTACTAAGAAGCGACAGTAATACAGGCAGTGTGGTGTTCGCCTAAAGATAAGCGTATAGATAAACAGAACAGAATGGAGAGTCCTGCACAGGTGTACAAAAGAGGGAAGTAAGCGGGAGGTGGGTCCAGGAAGAAAGGAGGGAAGGAAGGATAAACAGCTGCAAGGAAGCGTTAGGGCATGTGATATATGTGCACTCAATCCACACAGTGGCAGGTTTAAAAAATAAAACATTACCGCTTGCTCTCAAGAAAACTGTTTCCATCTTTGTTTCTAATTTTTGTTCTTGTATATGTTTTTACCTTTTAAAATAAAATTAAATTCAACTTACAAAAATCAAATAATGGAGAAAGAACTGAGAGTTCAGAAAGCAAAGTCCTCGCACTGGGAGTCAGCTGGTTTTCAATAAGGATGCAGTGACGCTTAACTGTTTTATCCACTTGACTAAATTAAGGCATGCCTAGCCGGACGTGGTGGCTCACGCCTGTAATCCCAGCACTCGGGAGGCTGAGGCAGGAGGATTGGTGCGAGTTCGAGACCAGCCTGGGCTACAAAAGTGAGCTCAGGACCAG
>PVJA010001309.1:0-63809 GCA_004027025.1 Myocastor coypus
AAAAAAAAAAAAAAAAAAAAAAAAAAAAAGAATGGTTTGTTATACAGGTCTTGCTTCGACTTGCCCTTGACCACTCAGCAAGAAAAAAAATGCTTAATTACAATGCATGAAACGCAGAGCTAGATTAGTGAGATGAGCTTTAGGAGGCTTAGATTCAATAGCCTCCAACATCACAAGCATCACTGGTGGCCCACTACAATTGCAGAACATTTGACTGTGTATGTATCTGCTTCCTCTTAGTCTGAAAAATGTAACTTTTGTATCTGACAATGTCAGCTAAATCCTCTGAGGATTTACCCTGAAACCATGTACATACAGCACCTTGTAGATCTGTTGTCAGTGTCAGCCTTCTGGATGAGTCACGGCCATTGCTTGGCCACTTCGCTCTATGTGAAAGCCTGAGAGAATATCTTCTCTCTAGGTGACCATCCTTAGGCACACTACACATTGTTGATCTCTTTCCACTGTGGCCCCATAATCTCCTTGAACAGAAAATTTGGGACACCACTGAGTTACAGGATGTTACGGTACAGGTTCTTTTATTTCCTGAGTCCTCACTGACCTTGAAGGGCTAGGCTCAAAATTTTGGGTATCCTTGTAGCCCTTCTTTTTCCCTAATTTTTTGAAGACCTTAGTAAATGGAAATGGAATATTCAAGAATCCTGCTGACCTGATTCCAATAACTTCTTGAGTTTAGAAGAAAAACTGGCAGCTCTCCAACTGGAAGAAACATTTTCCTTCCCCTCAGTTGAACCAAACTTGGTTCAGGGAAGTTTCCTTCATGCCTGGCCTTCATTCACTTATAACATAACCCACCTGAAACTCAAAGATGTCTATGGATCACAGGCTTAGCCCAAACTAGGCAGACCAAAATGGACCTGGATACTTTGCTTGGTAGAAATTCAAGGTCCTTAGAGGAAAGTCAACACTCTCCTCATGGAACTTTGTTTTACTTTTACTGTCTTTGCTTTTTATTAATGCTTGGCTTTGATTTATCATTTGGAAAATTTTAGCCTGGCAGGATAAGGATATCTCCTTTGGGCCATAGGCTATGGGAAATAAATTGTAATTAATGGTGATATTGTTTAAGCCATGTGTGTAGATGCTCACTGAAAGGGCTTGCATAGGATCAAGGTGCAAATGGCAAGATTGCTATAACCAGCCAATATTAGCTGCCTAGTTAGTTACTATAGTAGATAATCACAATGCCTCTCTACTATAGAGATCTGGCTTAAAGCTAGGACTCCAGGTTTCAATTTAGACTAACAGACTTGTGAGCTCTACCAAAAGCTGACTCAGGTTTTTTTATAGTAGGAGAAATTACATCCCAGAGACACTGTCCTTGCTATTTCTGGGCCATTGATCATACTAATCTTCGAACCTCCTCAGGAACATCAGGGACATCTCATTGCTGCTTATAGTTTTGCAGTTTGCAATGTTGCTCGCTAAGCCAAATCAGCCCAGTCTAGCCCTGTTCTTTTGTAACTGGAAATTAATCCATTGGATACTTTTGGCTTTGTAGGCCACTTGTATCACAAGAGTCACTCAACAATGAGTCATCACTGAAGTATTTAGTACACATCATCGTTTCAAAGTTGCTTCCTAGTAATGAACGGGATGAAAATGGGAATTGCATTAAAATTATTTTGAATATATGTCGTTCTGAACATGATGCCTCTTTCTACTGAGAGCAAACCAAAGTCAGGCTGATCAGCATGCTATCTGGGGAGGGAGGAACAAAAGCAAAGATAATGTAGAGGATTCCTAAGTGAATCGTGGTTTAGACATTTGGATGCACTTGTGGAGTGCACAGTGTCCTACATTGTAATAATAATGAGTCCTTGCCTAAGTGCGTTGCCTTGTAAGTCCTCCAACGGTGGTCCGTAAAGGTCAGATGTGGAGCACAAAGAGTGCATAATGTTAACAATGCCCTTGCTTCTCTAACCCTCACCTATCTCCATGTAAAACACATGTGAGAATGAGGGATAAATGGAAGGAGAAGTGAAACCTGTAATTTGACACACTGATGTGATAGAGAAAGAGAGAGAAACAGTACTAGTGATAGAAGGCACCTTAGTTCCTGGGTGACTTGAGGGAGGATGACATGTTAGTAATGTTTTACTTTCGGAACTACTCTGAGAATTTTTTTTCTTCCTTTTACAAAGCGAAGCAGTTCTTCCCAACTACTGCAACCGCTAACAGTCTGAGAAGCCCATCGGCCCCTACTAGATGGTTCTGATTACGATCTGATTATCGTTCCCCTTATGAAGTACATCAGAAGTAGTTGGGGATTGTACCACCTCTTACGCTGAAAAGCAAAACACTAGACATTACATCTGGGAATCTTTCCTGCTCTCTTAGTCATCCTTTTTTGGCAGACAGAGGACACCCATCTGGTGATACAGACAAACAGCACAGATTAGACGGAATGCCCTCAAGCACTCACTCCAAAACAAAGACTGGAATCCATTATTCCAGCTGAATTAGAAACCCCCAAATTTATCATTCAGCTCCTAAACTATGGTGGTGGCACCATCACCACCCTTCAGCCCATAAAGAGCCCATTTATACAGCTTCTAACTGCAGGAGTGACCAGATAACACATGCGACATGGAGGTGGTACTTCTACATGGTAGTCCTAGTGAGTTTCTCCCTCTCCTGAAGATAATGTTGACCAAAATGTTTTTTACAGTACTTAAGCAAGTGTCATAAGTAGATTCAGTGTTTTTCATATCACTGCAGCCATCTTCAAAACGAGACTGTCTTTTATTACTAAGGAGAGTTCCCTAAAGCAAAGGCTTATTAGTTAATTTTAATACTGTGGGAGTTATGTAATTCAAAGTTGCACGGCATGTGTCCTTGATTTTAGCTAAAGTAATTGATAATTCTACTTCAGATCTGGAAGGGATTCAGCCCAGCCCAACTCATTGGCCAAGGTTATTATGGATAACAGAATTACCCCAGGCTTCTTCATTGTAGGCCAAGATAAGAGTCTCTCTAATTGCTAATACATCAAGCTGTACCTGAGCCAAGTGAGAAAGTCAATAGCAAAAGGGTTGGGAAAAACCCTAGTATTTAAGAGGATGTTTTAGAGAATGTGTCCTCTGGCTTGGCTGCAGCAGAGGGGCAGGAGTGGGGTTCAGGCTGACCCTGTGGGGAAACCTCACACCAGTGCTTCGAATCCTGTTTACAGAGCCTTAAGGAAGTCTTACAGAAGACAAATATATGCAGTTCTACCATCTTTTGGTGCATCAGAGAGAGAGAGGTCCAGGGGAAGTTGTACCAAAACTCCATATGACATGAAAAGTAAGGACCTGTGTATTTGTTTTGTAACCATTCATTGCAGGTATCACATTCCTGTGAATCATGCACCCAGAGAAGCTGCCCACTTTAGTTTCAGTCTTAAGGGGTGACAGCAAAATGGCATAGCAGCGAGTATCACCACCTTACCTTGAATGCCCATCTCCTGGCTCAAAGTTCCCCCTTAATTAACATTTCACATCAGCATCATATTTATTTTTAGAATTAATAAACTAATACTGATAGGTTATTAGCAGCTAAGCTTCATATTTTGCACCAGGCTCACCTTCACCTAGTTGTACGTATCGGTTGGCCTTAAAAGATGCAGAACGCCGTGTCTCTAACATTTACATTATCTTACACCATAGTTTCACTACCTGAGAAATGTTCTGTGTCCTACCTATTCATTTTTATCCTGTTCATCCTAAATCCCTGACAACCTCTGATCTTTCTTTCAGCAATCTCCATAGATTTGCCTTTTCTCAGCATGTCAGATATTGGTAGTGAGGCAATATATAGCCTTTTTAGACTAACTTCTTTTACTTAATCTTCTACACTTAATATTCCTTTGCATTTTATGTTGGCAATCTTTTTATTTTGCATTGTAATATGTTTCTGTTGACATATCTGGAAGCTGATTTTCCCCTTTCATGCATCAAGTCTTTGATGAACAAGCTTATCAAAGCCGTCTTAATTTTCTTGTAGTGTTCTTGTTCTTCACCATTGCTCTTAAAGTCTTAGCATTTGCCTGCCTCTGCTTCTATTGGTCATCTTTTGTTATGTGTTACAAGGCCTTTCTGGTTTTCATGTGGTTTTGTCCTCTGAGAGTTCACACGTGGGAAAACTGGTCTCGGTGTGACGAAGGTGGTAGAGCCTGTGAAGTGATGGTGTTTGTCTTTCATAATGTTCACTGGACTTTCTTTTTGAGCTCACTTTTATAGCCCAGGCTGGTCTCGAACTTGCACTGATCCTCCTGCTTCAGCCTACCGAGTGCTGGGATTACAGGCGTGAGCCATCACGCCCGGCTTTCACTGGACTTTCTTCATAAAGAGAATTGAGAGCTTGGAGACATCACCCTTAGAATGTGTTAATGCACGTCTTGTACAATGAGCTTCCCTTCACGAGAGCAACATGTTGCATCTTTCTGGTCTTTTGTGAACTAAAGATATCATTTTTTTTTACACATTACCCAGCTTTGAGTATTTTGTTTGAAGAACAGAAAACAGAGCAAGACAAAGTCCTTAGCACACCAGCCATAGTTAAATTTATAGTCTCAATGCTAACATCTTTGTCGTATGAGTCTCACACTGATGGTTTCTCTCTTCTGGTTATCATTTTTGCCTTTCAGCATACTTTGTAGATTTGTGGTTGTTGATTGGCAGAAGGGGTTGAATAAGACAGGTACTGTTATGATGTTTCACGTTCATCTGGCGGGTAGTTGATTGTGTTTCTTGCCCACTGTAGATACTGACATCTCCCCAGATGTCCTCTAGTGTTCTTGTTTCCATTCCCAGTTGTCTTTGCATTTCCTTACGGAGCTCTCCTCAGAGTCTGAGCACTGCAGCTCTGACTGTAATCCTCTGTTATTGCGTAGGTGTCCTTCTGATGTGGTGATAAAGGTGTACATGGAGAAGAAGCAGTCTACGAATACAACTATAGCTACAAGTATAGCTACAGCTACAGCTACAACTTGGTCTGAGCACTGTAGTGAGCATGTGCCTCTGGGCTACAACCTTCACAGCATCTCTCTAGTTCTTCCCATCTCTTTACTTGAGGCAGTCAGACAGGGCTGCCGCTGTAGCTTTCACATTTCCAGGCTGTGTAGGCCCTGCTACAGCCCCTGTTGGCTATGCTAGGGTAACACCATCCCTCAGGGCAGATGTTTGATAGAGAAAGAATGCTCTGGGCACATATTAGAAAAGTCTGTTTTTGCTCCCCTTACTAGAAGCATGAGAAGATTGCTCTCTCTTCTTTATCCCAGCACTTGTTGGGGGACCTGGAGCTAAAATTCTTTAAATTACTAGGTAGCTCCACTCTTGTAAGGTTCTCCTAAGGCCCCGGGGTTGTTTTTGTCTCTCATTTGAGCCCATGATCAGTAACTCATCCATTACCTTTTCCTTTTGCCTGCCAGATCTTGAAACCCCTGAAAACCTTTGCTTCTGATAAACTGTGATGTACTGTCTACCTGTCTGGCTGGCTTTGTGCATATTGGATTGTCCTGTGACTGCAATTCCCTGATGGATTTAAGAAGCGTTGTTAGCTTTCAGTTTGTTCAGTTTTTTCCTTGAAAGGATGCCAGTGACAGCTTCTCAGGCTTCTGCATGTTGGAATAAAATACACAAAATCTCTGCATAGGGTGTTTTATAGCAAAAAAACATTAAACTACGTCTCCTTCCAATAAGAAGGGTAAGTTTATTTACTGAAATAAAAACAGCATC
Organism: Myocastor coypus; assembly: GCA_004027025.1. Classification (NCBI taxonomy): domain Eukaryota; kingdom Metazoa; phylum Chordata; class Mammalia; order Rodentia; family Myocastoridae; genus Myocastor; species Myocastor coypus. The sequence goes on from PVJA010001309.1 coordinate 5,739, forward strand.
TCCATTTTAGTAAAAGATTAAGCAGTTTTACTTTCAGCCTAATATAAAAAAAGATCTATCACCTACATTCAGGATATTTTAGTTATGGTGCAAGTCAGTCTTGTGCATACTGTCTTCTTAGACGATCTGTAATATAGTCACATTTGTGACTGCTCAATTAATATTTAAAATAGTTTTTTGTTTTGAAGTCCAATTTTATTGATAGAACACACCAAACCAAAGAGAAGGGTACCACGGTCTTCTGCTGTCCTAAGCAAATACGGACAAGGTAAATGTAAGTATCTCTTAAACACTTTGGTATATGCCATGCTTTACCATTTTAAGTCATGATGTGCAGGCACTGTCACAACTTTACCATTTACTTTTTGTGTGATTTGGTCTGTTTTATCTTTTCAGGTATGTTTCACCTGTAGGACTGTAAGCATGTTCAAGAGGTCTACTTCACGGGTTATGCAAAATATTGGACCAAATCAAAAGTCCTCTAATTTATGCTTATATTTTCTTCTAACATCCTCAGTTTTACAAGCATCTTTCTACCAAAATAAGAAAGTTGTAGCTACTTTTCTAAACAACTAGGTCTAACTAATTTAACAGTTATTTATTTCCTCAAAATTCAGTGTCCACATGGAAAGAAAAAAACATACAAGCTATCTAAAAAAATTTTCCACCTCACTCCAGAAGAATGATGATGAGTTACTAATGGATTTTTGAGCAATAGTTGAACACTACAGCTTTTCAAGCCTTGAGCTCACATGGAACACTGCCCCGCTAGGCTTCTGTTCCACCTTGACTATCTGGCAGTCCTTTCTTCTCAGCATTTTACCCTTGGAAACTCAATAAAATTCCCAGAAATAATGATATCACAGCAGGGAGTTTAATATTATATAAATTTGACATGGAAATGCATTGAGCTAGCAGTTCAAACTGTCTGACAAATATTGAATGTCAGGGTATTTCCGCTGAGAACACCCCCTCCCCTGCCTCAGTGCATTTGTAGCAGAAAAACAGGCACATGAGGCCACAGTACAGAGTGACAGCACGTGGGAGTGACAGCGCTACACAGCTTCCAGGGCTTTTTCAGCTCTGCAAGTGCCCTGATTTTATGGAGAGAGGACACTCTTGCACAATGAAACATTGTTTTCCTAGCAAGTACACTTAAGGACACTTGCATCTTTAAGGTTTATAATTTTTCATAGCAAAACATTGGGATGTCCGGAGGAAAGAACCAAAAGATTTGAAGCTACATATACGTGTGGGCCTATGTCCTGTGTCCAGAACTCACTGTTTGCATTTGGGGACCAGCAAGTCATTCTCATCTGCAAGCCTATCTCATCATTTCTAAAATTAAGATAATGCTCTCCATGCCTCCGTGCAGTACTGCAAGGGAAATAATAACCAAACACTTTTCAAACAAGTGCCTAGCACTTTATAAATGCTCAGTACACATGTTTTATTAAAATGAGGTTTTTTTTTTTTTTACTTTAATTGAATTTGAAAACTTTTTTTATGGTGTTAAGTGTCACATAAACAAATCAAGCAGCTCCTAATGTCAAGCACATCACTGTGTTAAACTAGAAGGTCGTGACAAAAAATAAACATTAAAAGGCAGTTCAATAACTATAAATTATTTTTCTGAATATTTTCTGCCTTGTTTAATTTCATACATACCACAGTTTTTAAATTAAATGTGCATTTACATTTTATATTATTTAGGTTAACCTAGAAAACACTGACTTTTAGAATTAAAGGCTGGCATAGTCACAGGAGATTATTGATAATCACAATGGATTGACACTACTTTTCAACTCTTTAAAAACCTTGATATCCAATTCAATAAATGATTTACTCAGGAAACTGTACTTAACAAGAAGAATATTTAATATAATTCTCTGCTCATCCAAATAAAGAAAAAGAATCTTCCCTTAAGTCTTTCATAATTTTTTCATCTATATTTATTGCAAGTTTCTGATCCTTTCCACCTTGTGAATATCAATGTTTTCCCTATACAAGCAAAATAGTTCTTAAAAATTATTCCTATGCTCTCTTTCCTTATGAAATCAAAGCACAATTAAAAAAGTAAAAAGGAGAGAGAGAGAGAGAGAGAGAGAGAGAGAGAGAGAGAGAGAGAGAGAGAAAACCAACCTATACCAACAGTACGGATAAAGATTCTAGATATTCAGTTGTTACAGAGAAAATCTGTTGTGTTAATGTTTCTCCTTATCAGTTTACAAAGCATTTGTTGCAGGGTTAAACCATATACCAAAAGATGACTTAAATAATAAAATATTTCAGAAAAATTATCACTAATAGATAAATTTCACCCACAAAATCACATGGAAATTATTTTCCCAATGAAACAGGGAGAAAACACCCTTCAGGAATGAATGAAATCTGCAGACCTCACTATAGGAAACTAAGAGGGAGTAGAAATGGGTCAGGATACGCCAATATCCTTGACGTGAAATCACTGACATGAGATCCCCAAGTTAGAAAGTAGCCACACACCTTAAGGGACTCTAAAAAATCTAAGATTCTTTTTCTAACATCCTGAAGCACCTAGTGTCATGTTTTCTCAGCGTTTTTCTCCGCCTTTCTCTCTCAATGACACTAGAGAGGGAGATCGCCTTCTTTCTCTTCCAACTTTTATAAAGGCTCACAAAGAAGCAAAACATTACCCAGAGGAGCCACTGGCCCTGGAAGACTAAAATTACACACCCCTTTAGAGTATCCTTATTTTTGTGTGCTGAAACTAAACATGATTCAGATTAAGAGGAGGAGAAGGCAAACAGAACTGTAGTAAAGAAACAAGCTAAGTGTTAAGAGGCCACGTTGCCAGAGACCCACCACCAGGTGGTCTCAGCAGAGGGCATCCCTGTCACCCATTGCCTGTGCCCAGCTCTCCTGGCAGCAACCCCAGACTTCTGTGTGAGTGAGGAAAAGCCTTAGATACAGGTAAAGACGTAAGACTGCCTCATCACCAAGATAGGCATAGCCAGAAACTACTGGTGATCTCTCTGTGAGTCAGAACAACTGACCAAAAGCATCAAAAGTACTAAAATCATCACCTGATTTTCAGTCATCTCTATGAATTTCATGCAACTGAAATTTATATGAGGTATCAAAAAGTTTTTAAAGGCTAAGTAAGATAAAATTGGTAACTACAAACTGAAGGGATCTAAAGGAATTGATGGGCTATTTTAAGGTCACAAATGAAATGAGAAAATAACTCTAGATGGTCATCCTATACCACAGTGTCACAGGGACTCCAAACATCTGTGCTCTCTCTTTTTTTTTTTCCTTTTTAAGAGTAAAAATTAATAGAATAAAAAATAATGAAAACAATTGTGCTCTCTTAACTTAGTGCTTTGGCTTTAGAGATGGCTTAGAAGTGGGTCAAAGATGAAAATTAGTGTTGTCATCATACAGTGTAAAATTTGACTAAAGACCTTTGAGTAACTCCAGATTTATAAAGACCTAAACCAAGGAAAGAATGGAACAGTCAACTTCTCTGATTATAACTTACTTTGAACCAAAGGAAAAGCAGTAGTTTCCCAAAATAAGTTTGATAATGAGTTTGGCTTTTAATAGGTTTGGGACTTGGATTCACATTATATATGACTAAAGACTTAAAAATGTGAGGTTTGAAGCTTTCTAGGTCATAAAGGAACCAAACTCTTTCCTAGTAAATTCATGTCACACCATCCTCACAAGGGTGGTAGGATACAGAAAAGTAGTATAATTTTTAAAATATAAAACAAGTATGATAAACCATAATGTTTGTATGAACAAAATATGGTAGAAAAGAAGTAAAAATCAAGTATCAAAAAGAAGCAGGAACAGCATAAGAAAAGCACAAGTGAACTTTTAGAAATAAAAAAAATACAATCAGAGTTACAGCTAAGTGTAGGTAGTACACACCCCTATAATCCCAGCACTGCACTACATGATCAAAACTTCATGTCTAGGCTGGGCAAATTAACAATTTTGCAAGAGTATATCCTAAAGTGAAAAAAAAAAAGCAGCAAAAACTAAAAGCACTAGGGATGTGGTATTCTGGCTTCAATCTCCAAAGCCACAAAAAAGAGTTATGTTTAGAGTGTAGCAGTTTAAAAACTTGAGTAAAACAGAATACATGAAGTCATAAATCTATATTCAGAGAGATCAAAGGTAGACAAGTTTAAAATAGAGGTTAAGAAACATAAGTGTGAAAGGAATTATTCCAATATATATTAAAGTCCCATGAAAGGAACAGAGAGCACTGACAATGTGTGAATAAATGATGGTCAAGAAGTCCCAGACGTAATGAATTTATGATACAGAGTACCAACAAATCTCTGTATAAATGATAACCCTTAACAGGTGCCAAAAGGAAAGCTGAAGAGAACTAGACAAGGTGAGAGTAGTTTCTAGAAAAAGGAGACGGGAAAGCTGGTTTATAAACAAATGATAGCAAGACTTAAATAGAATTCCCTCTGGGTTTCTCAATGGAGACAAGTCACTAGAAAAAAAAATCTTCAAGTGCCCGAAGTTTTTTTAACCTACAGTTCTATACCCAGCAAAGCATCTTCCAATAAAGCCCATTTATAGAGACTTTCAGAAATAAAAGGTTTATCACCAGCAGGTTGTCTCTGAAAGAATATCTGATGATACATTTTGTGAAGTACATACTTTAGAGGAAGATCCTAGTTGGAGAAGCTTTTCAGGGAGCTTCACCAGTCTAGGGGAATACGATATTTTGCTTCATGGGTATTTGTTGTTTGTTATACATGCAATGTTAAGTTCATATGTGTAGAGCCATATATGATTCATGGTTTGGAAAATGAAGATTTTCATGTAGTTTCCATGGATAAAAATAATTGATTGTAAAAGAAGGAGAAGTATATTATCCTTAAAATCCAGCATAAATCAAATACCTTGGAATAATTTTTAAAAAGAAGCCAAAGAAACTTTTAGTGATTTATTTCCATCAAAGTGTTTTTTCTATGAAATGGGAGAAGCAGTCATATGGCCAGAACAGGTTGGGGAGACAAGTGGACTCTATGCAAAAAGCGATGGGCTCAGGGGCCCAGGAAAGCGGATGCCAATAAAGAAGCAGTGACGGAATGCCCGCTGTTAAAAACATTGAGGCAGAAATCTACATTTGTGTGTTGACAAAAACCTGCTCTGTGCTCTTGGAAGAAGAATAAAGTAATAAAATGGGAAAATGGTAAAAAAGAGAGCAGATAGGAAAGGCAGACAACAGATAAAAACCCAACGCCTAGAAACAGTGGCGAAGAAGAAGGCAGGCAAAACACTGACAGCGCGGTTTCTCCCATCTGTAGGCCCCAGGCTGGTCACAGCGTATGGCACAGCCCTTACTACTGCAGTAACATGGGAGGTCAGCTCTGTTTCCCAGTTACACAAGAGGACATCAAGTCCCAAGGAAGTGCCTTGCTGGAGAGTGCATATGGAATTTGAACTCAGGCTTTTCTCATTCACGTTTCTGACCCATTGATCTTTTTTCAGTTCCATATCAAGGAACGTAAGTTCTAGCTGGGGACAGGGGAGCATGGTCGCTATCCCAGCACTGAAGAGCTAGCACAGGTGGGTCTCAAGTTTCACCTTAGATGGGCAATTCAGTAGTTTTGAAAGACCTAGTCTCAAAAACAATAAATAGGAACAATAACAAAGCCTTAGGAGTGTAGTTCACTGTGAAGGTCCTGGACTCAATGCATAGCACTATGAAACAAATAATGAAAAAGGAAGGTCAATATCAAGTTGGTTTTTATTAAGGGCTGGGTGTGGTGTAGCTCAGTGTAAAGGCCTCAGGTCCAATCTGCTGTGCCATGCCAGAAAGAAAACAAAAGTAATTTTGTATTGATATATAGAACAGTAGCATGACTAAGAATGTTGACTTGTCAAGAAATATATCATAGAAATGTTTATATATATATATATATATATATATATATATATATATATTCTTTGTATGCAATATAAATCAAAAGAGATAGAGACACTAATACTTATAATTTATGAATGCAAATACCTTATATTTAATTCACCAGAAATGAAAAGTGATACATTACAAAATGAAAGAACATTTAAATAAAACTACTTGCATGGCTTGCTGCTGAAATACGTATGACATAAACATGTCAAAGGAGAAAATTATTATACATCTGTAAGCTAGTTATAAGTTAGCTAAAGGTAATTTCTCTCAATTACAAAGTAAACACACTTGTACCTTAAAAAGTGTGTAACAATTATTGCCATAATAAATGATCTTATTAAATAACATTTTTTTGGCAGTAGCAAATAAACCTAGGTCTCTCACACTGAGCCAAACCTGCAGTCTTTTTTGCTTTGTTTGCTTTTATTTTGAGACAGGGTATGATTAAGTCACCAAGTTGCTTAGGAACAAAGGTAATTTTTCATTAGAAATGTGTTTAAGGTTAAAATAACAGAATCATTATCCACAAAATCAAGAAGGCATCAATATCTGTTTAAAATTATTCTAAATTTGGGTCCAAGTCAATACAATTTTAAGAAAGTGCTATGATACACAGTTTTGGAAAAGATACTGAATTATGACTATACACAAAGGGATGACTATCATTTTAAATACCAACAACTTCTAATTTAATAAATTAGACTTTCTTATTTCTAAATATAGACATGGTACAGGGAAATCAGTCTTGCCACATAGCATTATATGGGATGGTAAGTTCAGTTGGTAATATTTTTCATTTTTTTATTTTTTAAGGAATACAAAACAGTAATAAAATGACATTAGAAATGATACAAAACTTCACTAAAAAAGTAATATGAATTCAAGCTGCGGTTGACACCTGGCGACCGCCTAGCTGTGATCTCCACTTTTGTTTTGTAGGGGCAGTTATGGCCAAGTCCAAGAACCACACCACACACAACCAGTCCTGAAAATGGCATAGAAACGGCATCAAGAAACCTCAGGCACAAGGACACAAATCTCTAAAGGGAGTAGATCCCAAGTTCCTTAGGAACATTTGATTTACCAAGAAGCACAAGAAAGACTTCAAGAAGATGCAGGCAAACAATGCCAAGATGATGAGTGCACGCGCCCAGGCTATCAAGGCCCACAACAAGCCCAAGGAGGTCAAGCCCAACATCATCCCAAAGGGAGTAAACTGCAGACTTGCTTGACTTGGTTATATTGTCCAATCCAAGCTTGGGAAGTGTTTCCATGCCCACACTGCCAAGGCTCTTAGGCCTTCCTGGCCAAAGGCCCAGGCTCCAGCTTTTGCTCTAACCAAGATGCAGGCTCCAGCTTCTGCTCCAGCCCAGGCCTCCAACGGTGCTCAGGCCCCCGTGAAGGCTCCTCAGTAAAAGCCTCTTATCTGCTGATGTAAAAACAGAAGGACCACTGGGGTGCCAGCTGTGTGGGCCTGGTGTCCTCCTGAGCTTCTACAAATAAACCTGAGGCAGGAAAAAAAAGTAATAGAAATTCCACAGTGGTTGCTATATTGCATGATGTTATCTTCAAACCAGTTATTCAGGTTCTCATATATAAATGTGTAACATTTTTTTTTAAAAAGCAGCAAAAAGAAATTTAAAAAGAAAAAAATTTAAGCAGTAACTGCTCCTTTTAAAAGACCAGCAAAAATCAGCAGTACAGTTTTCCAAATTATGCTGCTTGTATACAAAAATATATCTTACTCTCTTCATTCTTTTGTCCTTCTCCTCATTCCAGTTAATCAGTAATATTAAGATTCTGAGACTACTGGGGCTGGAGAGATAGCTCTGTGGTGCAAGTGCCTGCCTGGCAAGTGCAAGGTCATGAGTTCAAACTCTGGTCCTGCAAAAAAAAAAAAAAAAAAAAAAAAAAAAAAAAAAAATATATATATATATATATATATATATATATATATATATATATATATATATATATGGTTCTGAGACTATCGAGACCTTGTCCTATCTATCTATCTATCTATCTATCTATCTATCTATCTATCTATCATCTATTTATTTATTTATAATGAAAAACAGATAAAATATTAGTGAAACACTTTCAAAAACAGTTAATAGAATAGTTACAAGAATTAATACAATGCATATTGTTGTCTTCATAGTAGTTATTCAGAGGATAAGATGCAGATCTGATATCTTGTCTAAACAATATTAGTACAAACTTTTATTCTCAATGTTCTAAGAGAAAGTAGTTGTATACCTATCCTAACTCATATATATGTATATATATTTTTTACTTTCTTTTTCTTTTTTAAAGTTTCTGATATTAGGAGAAAACCATATCATGTCTTATAAATAGATTGTAAGTCAAAGACACAGCATAAATCATAAAACAAAAATTGTAATGAAATGATATTCAGAAAATTAATTAAAAAGTAATTAATTAAAAATTAAATTAAACATTTCAAAATAATATTCCAAAATTAAAGTCAAATTGTGAGTCCAACTTGGAGGACAGAATGTTGTGTATCATATGTACAAATCTGTAATCCAGCGTACTCACATAGTATTTGAATAGGTTAATATATACAAAATGTCAACTAAGAAAAATTTCTATGGTAGTAAAGAAATAAGAAGAATGAAACATGACATAAATAGTGGAATGGCAAATATATGACCAGAACTTCTAACACTTTGGGGACAGGATATCACACAAAGCTCATGTGTGTCGTGGACAAGGACAGTGTCCATGACACTTACTGTTGGCCAGGTATCATTTGTGCAACTGAACTACTGCTATTTCCCTGATATCCACCCTGCAGACTCAGACAGAATCATGGCCAATAGGATGCAGAGAAGTCCATTTTTAGAATATGTGGATGGAAATATTTTGTGGCTGTATACAAAGGAATAGTTGAAAGACTGCTGTTGTATATCACTTTTACTCCTGTTTTTAATTGTTTACCATATTTGGTGGGTTGTTTCCATTCTCCTTTGTGGAGTCATGATTATTTAGATTCCTCTCTAGAGTATCTTTTAGCAAACTCTGTAAGGTTGCCTTTGTCATCATGAAATTCTTTAGTTGTTCTTTGTCCTAGAAATATTTCGCTTTTGCATGATACTTGAAAGAGAGTTTTACAGGGTATATCAGTCTGGGTTTTCTTACAAGACTTGTAGTACTTTGTTCCGTGCTCTTCTTGACTTGATGGTTTGTAAAGAGAAATCTGCTGTTATTTTGATTGGTTTTCCTTTAAATGTGATCTGTTTCTTTTCTCTAGTGGCTTTTGGCATACTGTTCCTGTGCTGAATTTCTAGAATCTTGGTTATTACACGTCTGGGTGTGGTTTTAACTGAGTTGATGTTATTTGGAGTTCTATATGCTTCAGCTGCCTAAATGTCAAGTTGTATGCTTATATTTGGGAACTTTTCTGCTCTTGCTTCTTCTTTATTTTTTTCTGTGTGTGTGTGTGTGTGTGTGTGTGTGTGTGTAACTGGGGATTAAACTCAAGCCCTTGCTCTTGCCACAGAAGTGCTTATTCTACTGAGCTATTTCCTCAGGCCTTTCTGCTATTACTTCTTCCCATATTCTTTTTATATCATTTGTATTGACACCTTATTTCTCATTGATGTCTATAAATCTTACATCATTCATCTTTACATCATCTTGCAAATGTTGAATTATTTTTTTCCTGCATCCTAATTGTTTTGAAAAGATCTTTTCTTACTTTTTCACTAACTGCAATGTTGTCTCTAAGGTCTGAAAGTCTATTTTCACTTTCACTGAAACAGTTTTGCCAGCTTGTGATTGAGGTTTTACATTCCTTTATAGCACTTTGAATCTGCTTCATGCATTCTATTACTTTCCTATATTGCTCATTCAAGGAGTCCATCATTTTTCTATTCTCCTGTATTTTTATCAGTGTCTTCTTTAGAAGCACTTAGTACTTCTTTCATTATAGTTATCATTTCTGTTTTTATTTCAGAAATTATTATGCTTTGATTTCCTCTATACTTTTCTGCAGTTGTTTCTTTACGTTGGATGCTATTATTTCAGAGATTTTAGGTGGGTGATTTCCAATTTCTTCTAGTCTATCATCTCCTGCATTTGTTCTGGGTGGGCTTTTGGTCTGAGAAAGCATTTTGCTGCTTCTCTTTGTCATTTTGTATAGCCCTGCCTTCTGACTTTTGGTGTAGAGCTTGATAGGGTTCTTACCTTAGAACCAGAGCTGGATCTACCAAGTTCAAACTCGTCCAGGTGGGCGTGGCTTGGGTCTGGTTGCTGTGTTCTACTTCTTCCTACTGCAGCCCTTGAAGGTGAACCTATTGTGCCACTCTGACAAGATGTTCTGCCCCTGGATCAGCTAGGTGGGTCTTATCTCTCGCCTCTCTGCAGGGTGATCTGCCACAGTTTTCCACACTAGGCCTGTTGGATGAATGATGTTTCCCTCACAAGTCAGGCCTTGTTGCTGTGTGAATTGAGTTTCCAGGGGATCCAGGTCAGACCCTTTCAAAATAGAAATATAAAAAATGTATACAGAAAACTAATTATTATGATACTAAGTAGACAATACTAGAAACCCTGATAGAAAAGAATGTTTAATTGAAATATTATGCTACTTATTCATTTAATTTGGAGTTTTAAAGGTGCCAAATGGTTTAGAACATTAATATATTAGGTTGAAATTACAGATTTTATTTTTATACTTTGAAAGATTTTAAAATGAAATGAAAAGAACATCTCTATGTAATGTATTACTGCTATAAAAGAAAAATTAGTACTATAATTTATTATCTTTTAGTGCTAAAATTGTAAGTTATTTCCATGCTTTTCTTTGTCTATTTTTATGTTCAATTCACATAGACAGGTACCAAGATACAGTATGAGAGTGAGTAAAGACAGGAGGGATAGAGGTGGGGGAGAGACAAAGGATGTGGGAGAGAGGGAGAAGGATGAACGATAGAACAAAAAGAAGAAAATTCTATATTCCAAAATAACTTTTAAGCAACATCACAAGCTCATTCTGATCAGTTTTTTCCTATGATCATTTATTCAATTCGTGTCCAAGAAGGTATATCAAAATTGCATAATTTTTTTATTCAAGCATAAGAAGAATTAAGAAGGCAGAACCTTGTCTTTTGTCATGTTTCATAGACTAGAGCTATATTTGATGACAATCGTATCACTAGAAAGAAAAAGCAAGTGTGATTGAGAGACAGCTGTCAACTATGAGAAAGAGGAGCAGAAGGAGGTTTCTGTTGTTGGAATGCTACCTCTGTGGGCATTCCTTGGAGTAAAGAGTTATAGTAAAGCAGCACAATTATTTTATTGTATTATTCAGATGCAGGACACATAGCACAACAGAACTCTGATGCTGAACATTCAAGTAAGTCAATAGAAGCTTGGGCCAAGCAATGGGGCCGCATTCAGTTTGTTGCCAATGTGGTGCAACTTCCCTGCAGCTGGACCTGCCCTTGATGACACCCTCATTTCAACTTATTTATGCCAATGAAAACTTTACCATGTGTGTTTTCTTAAGCCAACTCTCAAGGCATCGTATGTTTTTCTTTTTATCACTCTTTGCGTGTGGAAGCTGCTAGTGCAAAATGGACTTGTCTAGGTTTGCAATGAAATCAAGTGGTAAGTGCAGTATTGAACCCATGTTTGTCTGTTTCTCCAAAGTTCCATGGTCCCTGCTATATGTATTGACTCAGATGAAATGCACACTCATCCTTGTTCCTAAAACACAAGATAGGAACCACACACACACACACACACACACACACACACACACACACACACACACACAGCATTCTCTTCAACCTGTCCCAGCTCTGGGAAACTTCTGGCACAAGAAGCTGATCACCCCCAAGTTCGTGTACTACCATCTAACAGAGGAAACAGATATACACCCAAAGCCCCTTGAGGACAAATAGACAGCTATATGCAAACAAGCACGTTAAAGTGCTTTGCAATTATTCTAAAGGTGATGAATGCAAATTGAATCCAACATTGAAAGTCTCCTTGAAAGGAGAAACCTCTTCAGATGGACTTGAGTGATTTGGCTTTATGTGTCAAATTGTAAGCAAACAGCAAGCTTGCTTGCTATGTCAATCAAGATTTCACATTTGAAGGTGAAAAAATGGCAGCAAAACAATACGCTTTTTAGAGTAAATATAGATATAGAAACAGAAATGGAACTCAGTATACTAACTGGTGAGACAGCCCTTTAAAATAACTCATTCCCTAAGCGCTGAACTGCAGTGGTCATTTTGAGTGGCAAATATATCTTTGATCCTTTCTTTTTTAAGTAAAGGTAGCATTTTATCATCTATTACCTTCCACATCAATTTTAAAAGGTTCTATAATAAAAAAGTCATATTTACTTTTTACTTTGGGATACTTTTTTGTTCAAATAGTAGATGCAGACATGATTGTTTTTGTCTCATGCATTAAAAACTGCTGTATTCAGACTGCACAAACGATCAACTAGTTCAGTTATAAAGTTGAATGTTCCTTAAGAATGTAGAAGTAAATGATGTTCTTGTGAAATTTCTTTGAAGCAATACTACAGGTTAAATCTATTCAGTTTTTTTCCCCCTACGATCATTTATCAGTGTAGTCTGCAATAAAGTGTGCAGCAGGGGGCTTGCTAGTTAGCTCAGTTGTTTAAGCACCTCCATGGGCAAAGCCAGTCCAGAGCAGCGGGGGACCACAGTTCAGCCTCCAGTTCCACATGCCACACCAGACCTACCCTAAAGGCAGCCTAACCCCAGCCAAAAAAAAAAAAAAAGTCCTTCTCAAATGGTGCCTTTAGGGGGCTTGCTCAGTAGCTCAGTTGGTTAAAGCACATGATTTGGCAAGTCTCTCAGGTGCCAGGGACAGTGGTTTGATCCCCACCTCCACATAGAGCATGAAACCTGCTGTTTAGGACAGCCTTAGCCAAAAACAAACAAACAAACAAACAAAAAAACAAGTGTATGAAAATCTGCATGTAGGTTTTATTCAAATATAAAAAGAATTAAGGAAATTGCACTCTTAAATGCACACTTTCTTTCATTCATCCAATCAATCAATAAAAGTGTAGTGAATGTCATATACATGAGGTATATAAAGAACACTGAAAATATCTTAAATTAATATAAAGCAGAGGGCCGGCAAGACAGCTCAGCGGATTAAGCTCAGCCTTCTTAGGCAAATGTGGCGACCAGAGCTGAATCTCTGATTCCCCATGCCGCACCAGCCCTGTCCCTGAGGTGCACGGAGTGGACAACCAAGTCCAGACATGGTGGCACACACGTGTGATCGCAGCAGTGGGGTGGGGAGGCTGAAAACAGGAGGACCACTGAGAGTCCGAACTGCAGAGTGAGATCCTGAACCAAATATATAAGTAAAAATTTAAAAAACTAAAGTATATAAAGTTCTCTAGTTGACACATTAACTCTTGTAATCCTAGTTTTGCCACATGGAAATTGGACATCATAATACATGATCTTTAAATTGATTTTAGGATTGGGGATATGCATATGGTTCTGTGGAAAGGACCACGCAGTAATTTCAATAGCGTATCAGTTGATCATCAGTGAACTGGCAGCACATTTGCAAACCTGTGAGGGTTTGCAAATAGAAGCTGATTTTAATATTGGATTCATCAGTTAATTTTCGAGGCTCTGTTTAAATTAATGAATCACACAGGGAAGATAGATAGAGTGGAAAATAGGCCCCTTTCACAGTATTTCACAATTTTATATTCTCCATATTGCACCATTCTATTACACAAAACAACATTTATCTCATTGGATCTGTATCTGGGAGATGCATTTGTATGATTCATGCTACTTGTGTAAACAGATAACAGTCTTTCAGCCATTATTGCAGAATTCCTTTTACTCGGTTTTTGAATATCTAAGAATTATCAAGGGACTGGGGTGAAAATTTCAACTGATGAGTCATACAATATGATAGTCAGTTAAGATATGTGGCATTACTTAAGGTTAGAATATTTCAGTCAAATTTTTGTGTGTAGCTACTAAAATCTACCATCTGAAATATATTAAACCTGCATAAAACAACACCAACACATTGCAAACGTCTTTAAGGTAGCCATTTTGTCATATATGGCCCCTGCCAAAAGGAAGCCTAATGCTTTATATGATTGCCGCGTAGACCCCGAGTGCAGAGCTAGCAGTGAGGCACTGCTAGTGAAGGCACGATTTGATAATATTACTTTTGCATCTGTCAAAAGTATCTGTCAACCTATTACTAATCCACATATCATTTCTTTCTCAAACTAAGCTTAAACACAAATGCAAGCAAATGTAGACTTTTAAAGGAAAGACCCATATATGTATGCAGTGAGATGTGCCAATGAGCCAGCTGGGTGTCCATGACAATTTACATATCCATGATTAATTATTCATGTATGGAGGGAAGCATTTTCAAATTTCTTGCATGACTTTCTTCAACGCTTTTTCTATTCTCACCATGTTGGAGCACAAATACCAGTTTTTCAAATAAGATTTTTCTTTTGTGTGCTCAGTAGTCTCCTTGCTTATTCATGTTACAAATAGAACAGAAATGTCAGCTCTCCACACGGAAAGCCATCTTTCAGGGAAAAGGGCATATTTTGTATGAGTGTGTGACTTTCTGCAATCAGTGGGAAACCTTTAAATGTGTTGTTAAAAGGATCTAGCTCATTTGCACATTTTCTGCATTGTTACAGACAAGAATTCCAATATTGTGTCATGCCTGCTTTTAATTAGACTTGTAGTTTCAAGCATGTGAGAGCGGTAAGTTGTATCATTTTTAAAAATTTATACATAGTATTGACAACTCTTTCTTATAGTTGGAGAGCACTGATTTTTACCACCTTTTCTCTTTTAATATTTTTAATTTTTATGGATGCATATCAGTTGTGCATGCTTCAATACATGCATACGTCATGTATTAAAGTCAGATACACATATATTTCCTGATACTCCTTAATGCAAAAGCATTAAAAATCTTCTTTTCTAGTCTAAAAAGTATAAACAGTACATTATCATTGTCTATAGTCAGCTTTTTGTGTGACAGTCCAGCAGAAATTCGCCGGAAGTTTCTCCAGTATCACTTAGGATATATCAACCATCCATGCTCCCTGTTTCTTTCCCTAGCCTGTGGTAATGACCATTCTAGCCTCAGCTTCAGCGATCACCCCTTCTAGGAGCCCCATACAAAAGTTTGTGCAATGTTCATTGGTGTTCACTTGGCTTCTCTGACTTCCTGTCGCGATGTCTATTTCCACCCACAGGGTTGTGGCTGACCAGTATTCCATTGTGTTGTGTGCCACATTTCAAATCCATTCATCAGTGAACAGATCAACACAGGTTGTTTGGGATTCTCAAATCATGGAAATACGGCTGCTATAACCATAAGACTGACGATGTCTTTTTGACAGATAGACTTAGTTTCTTCATGGTAAATACCCAGGAGAGGGATCATGGAATCGTGCACTGTTTCTATTTTAGGTTTCTGAGCTCCCGTACTGTTTTTCAGACTGTTTATGCTAATTTACATCAGCACCAAATGTGCGTCAGAGTTCTGTTTTCTTCTTATATTTACCAGCAGTTTTCATCTTTTTTGAAAACAGCCATTCTTACTGGATTGAAGTGATACTTTATTGCAGTATTTTGATTAGCGATAATGAGAATTTCTTTGTATGCCTGTTGGGCTACTTGTATGTTTTTATTTCAAAAATATCTACTCTCGTGTATGTTTTTAAATTGGTCTTTCTTCTATTTCTTTTTCCTTCTAGGCTGTGGTTATTAACCCTTGGTCAGTGGTATACTTTCAATCATTTCCTCCCACTCTGTAGGTTGGCTCATCACTGTGGCAATTGTTTCTTTTCACGGAAGCTTTTAGCTTGGCAAAGCATCATTTTTTCTCAGCATCCGTCCCCAAGATATTGTTTCTTGTTATGTTGCTCTAGAGGCTTTCCTCTGTGTTTTCTTCTAGTACTCCACAGTTTTGGGTTTTCTCTTTAAGTGCATTTTTATATGGTCTTAGGGAGACATTTAGACTCAAGTTTCTGCGTGTGGATGAAATTTTCCCAGCATCATATGTAGAAAAGATTATCCTTTCCCTCATGTGTGTTTCTGCATCTTTTTCTATAGCCAAAGACTGGTTGGCTATAGATGTGTGAGTTTACTTCTAGGCTCTTGCCTTTGTACCATTGTTCCAGATTTCTGTAATGGCAATACTGTAGCAGCAAATGTATCACTCCCCCTGTCTGTGTGCTGCAGTTTGTTAGTTGCCTGGTGAAAAGTGCTGCTTACAGTTTCTATTACTTCATTCCTTAGAAAGGGATGCTATCTTAGTTACTTTCTACTAGATGCTGATACCAAATACTGGACACCCAAATTAAGAAAGCGAAGGTTTACTGCACTCACTGCCAGTGGAGGTTTCAGTCCATCCTCGGCTGGCTCCAAGGCCAAGTAGCACAAGGTAGAAGGAAGCAGGTCATGGCAGTGGACAACAGCGAAGAGCAGAGGAAGGAGCGGCAGCTGTGGCATCTGTCCGGCCTCTCTCCATTCCTTCCATGCTGACTCTGAGCCCCTCTGAAGTGGTGCAGCTGCAAAGAGTAAGCATGTCTGAGGACACAGAGAGTCCTTCTTCAACTCATTTGAATATTCTTTTTGTGCTGAGACACTCTAGGGCCGACCCTCCACACCCCAGGGTGTGGGGTTACTGAGCCCATCCGGCAAAGCTTTGGACCCCTCAAGTTGGCATAAAGCATCAACTACCACATATGGTCACTGTCATGCATATTTATCATAAAAACCAATCAAAGCAATATAGCAACCATTGTTGAATTCCTATTGCTTTGTTTAGTGAAATTTTGTATCAATTCTGTTTCTCTCTGTCACTATTTTGTGTTCTTTTTTGTTTTCTTTTTCTTTCTTTTTTTTCACTTATGTATTTGGTGTAAGGTCTCACTACAGTTCGGATTGGTAGTGATCCTCCTGTTTTCAGCTTCTCCTGTGCTGGCACTACAGGCATACATAACCACATCTGGTTTCGGTTCCTTGCTCAGCATGCCCCAAGGCTGGATGGGTGTGGCATGCAGAACCCAGGATCGAAGGCCTGTCCTTGTGCTTGCCAAAGCAGACACTAAGTCCATTGAGCTATCTTGCTAGCCCTCTATTTTGTATTCTTAAACACAAAAACAAAACAAAACAAAAACAGTGAGATTCTTTGTATGGGATTTTTTTTTTTAAGGTTTGTGTGTGTGTGTGTGTGCATGCGTGCAAAGTCTCACTACAAAGGTCAGACTTGTAGTAGTGATCCTCCTATCTTTTGCCTCCGTATTGCTAGGATTACAGGTATTTGCCACCATGCCTGGACCCCATCACTGGTTCAGCATGCCTGGGTCAGGGGCATGTGGTGTCAGGGGTTGAACCTGGCCCCTGAGGTTACCTAAGCAAGCACTTAGTCTACTGAGCTATCTCTCTAGCCCTAGAATGTTACTACAGAAAGAAAAAAATAATTAGTCAAGGAGGCTAGAGATTTGATCCCCAGACCTGAAGTGCCAGCCCTGTCCCCAGGGTGTGCTGAGAGTGACAATTGAGACTGGGTGTGGTCGCATTCACCTGTAATTCCAGATCCTGGGAGGCTGTAAGTAGGCGGATCACTGAGTCCAGTCTAGGAGTGAGACCTTCAACGCCCGGTGGATCTTTCCCCCTGCAAAAAAGAAAGAAGAAACCACATTAGATAAAAATTAAGCAAGTATGAATAACATGGGGACTGTAGTTAATAATAAACTATCAACGCTGTGTCAATATTTATGTAATGTACTGTACTAATGTAAATGATAAAAATACATGCAGGCATAGGGTATATACAAATTATGTCTTTATGTTGGTAATCTCTTTTATCACTTTAAAATTGTTTTTTAATAAAAACCTTACTTTAAAAAGTTAAAAAAAAAAAAAAAAACGAGATAGCCAAGTGCTCTATCCCCGTGTACCACGCATACCTCTCCTTTGCAGTCCCTCAACATCATCTCCGTCTCTGGACCTTTGGGGCGTGACCTTTTGAGGGACAATGGATTCCCTGTCAGTGTCCATCTGATATTAAATAAATCTGTCTCCTGGATGTTGCATCAGTGGCTTTTTTGGTGTTGCAAAATATCTTGGTTTTTGTTTATGTAATTATAATATATGCAACTTAAGAGTTATATTAGCCAGTTTTTACTGAAAATTGCTTTGGCCTTTCCTGACTTTCTCTCTTTATGGTAGTGCCGTACAAATTTTCAGTTATGTTTTTCTAGATTGTGAAGAATATTACTGTTATTTTTTATAGACAGCACAATGTGTCATATTTGCAGATAATTTTGGAGGGTGTCAATATTTTAAGAGTATTTATTCCTGTAGTTCATGACCTAGATTTTTTTTTATTTCTTTGTGTCTTCTTCAGTTTTTCTCTGTAATGATTTATATTTTCATTGTAGAAATCACCTAAGCATTTCTTTAAGTTTATTTCTAGGATTTTTTGTAAATTTTTTTGGCTATTGTAAGTGTATTGCTTTTTTTTCCTCTTTGAAAGAGTTAACTGTTGTCATATTCTAATTTTTGTATGTCATCTGTGTATCCTGAGAGTTTGATGAATTTATATTAATTATTAGTTCTAAAATGTTTTAGGAGGAGTCTTTGGAGTTTTCTACATATAAAATCTATCTTAACAACCACAAACAGTAACAATTTGACTTCTTTCTCTCTCTTTTGATTCTCTTTTCTGATTTCCTAAGTGATTTGATTTGAACTTCTCACACTAAATACTAAAAATATCTGCTATGGCTTGTGTCCAGATGTCCTTCCAAAGCATCAGGCAGTCATAGTGTGGCTTTTTTAGAGGTGCCTGGATCTAGAAATGTATTATACCAGATTGATTCAGTGGCATGGCTATTGTTGGGGGCTATTTGGCCAGATTTATGTTGAGAATTAAAAGCAAAGAGCCTTGAAGAATGAGTAAAAATATTTCGAGATTAGATAGAAAGGAAGCTCCAGTAAAGCTGTCTGCAAAGATATCCTGCAGGAGAAATTTGTCACTGAAAAGGCTAGCAAGAAAAAGCCAAGATTTCAGAAGAAAGCAACAGAGAAGATAGTCTGAGGATATAAGAACTAACCAGGCTCCAGCCCCCAAAGCCCCAGAATTCTCATAGAGGTGAAAGACTTTGCTTTGGGAAGAAAACCCCAGACCTCATGTTCCAGAACAGTGGCAGCCCAGCAGAGCTGCTCCTCAGGATGTGCTTCAGAGGCATGCTACCACTCCATCCAACAGAGAAGGAAGGCTGGCTACTGCTCCAGCTTGCAGCCATCCTTGTCATCGTCCATATGGTGCTTGTTTTACGTGCATGAAAAATGCAAAAGTTGTGGGGTTAGAAAGGCTTCCAGGGGGCTGGGGAGATAGCGCCGTGGCACACGTGCCTGCCTGGCAAGTTCAAGGTCATGAGTTTGAGCCCCGTCCCACAAAAAAGAAAGAAAGAAAGAAAGAAAGAAAGAAAGAAAGAAAGAAAGAAAGAAAGAAAGAAAGAAAGAAAGAAAGAAAGAAAGAAACGCTTCCACTCAAGTTTCAGAAGAAGGCCTTCATGGCCAGGTAGTGTGCCACTAAGAGGGACCTGTGTGAGGCTGTGAGTGTGAAGCTGAAGACGCAGTAGATAACCGGAAGTACGGAGAAGCTATTAATATGGGATGTCTGAGGCAAACTATGAGCAGGAAGCAGAGCTAAGCCAGAGAGAAGCCATGGGCATGGGAGCTATAACCACGGCAGTGCCATAGACATGCAGCCACTGAAATCACAGGGGTTTCCATTTTGACACAGGTTGCTGGGCACGATGGCAGTGGAACTGACTTTGGACTTAATGTTGATCCCATTCCTTTGTATCCCCTATTTGGACCTTTTAGAATGGAAAAATCTGCCTTGTGCAATTGAATGTTGGAAGTGTTCAACTTTCTTTTATTTGGTATATGGGCTCAGAGTTTGCCTTGAGACTCAGAGGAGACTTGGACTGTTCCGCAAGGCTGAATCTGTTAGAACTGTGGCAACTCTTCATGCCTTTTGCGTAAGGAAGTGTGCATGAGTCTTTGGGAGAGGCCAGGACAGAATGTTGTGGCCTGTGTCTAGATTGACCCTAAAACCTTGTGCAGTCATCGAAGGGCTCTTTCAGAGGTTGCTGAATCTAGAGTGTCTGACATCGAATCAATTTATGGTGCAGTGTTAGAATCAAGGGTGCTAGGGTAAAGGCTGCGACTGCCGCTTGCCCTAAGTAGCCTAGGTAAGACATAAAGGACAGAAAGAGCAGTGAGCATCCCTTGCGTGATAGGCTGCCTTCTGCCTGCTATGGATTGCTTCTCCTCAGAGTTGCCCGTCTGCTGTGCTGCCCTGTGGGGGAGCCAGATGATTATGGACTGCAATCTCTGCAAAATGGTGAGCTCTACAAACCTTTCCCCTTTAGCTTTGGGTGCTGGGCATTATGGCTCATCAATGGGAGAAAAGTAACTAAGAAAGTGTCTTTTTAAACTCTTCCCCAGTCAGTATGATTTTGGCTGCTAGCTTTTCTTATACTTAGACATATTTCTTTTGTATCTGATTTATTCACCATTTTTATAATGAAGGTGCATATAATTTTATCAAAAACTCTGCACATGTACATTGATTATGTGAATATTTTTTATATCAGGAACTGAATTCAGAGCCCCATGCTTGCTAGGCAGTGTTGTGCTGCTGAGCTATATCCCTGGCATCTCTTCCTTTATTCTGAGTTTTACATATCACATTTATTATTTGCTTATATCACCAAGATCAATCCTACTTGATCATAGTGAATAATCTTTTTAACATGATATTAAATTTAGGTTGCTAGTATTTCTTTATTAATTTTAGTGAGAAAGAAATAGCAGACTTCATGCAGACCCAGTTTCTGCCATTTTTTTTTTCAGTTTCCATCAATATTTCATATGTTTTGCTATTATTTCGGGCTTTTAAATTTTTTATTTATTTTAAGGAGAAAGAAATAACAATGAGATAGTTTCAAAACAGGTTTGGACAATTACACTAATTAATACATTGCATATTATTGTCATCATAGTAGTTATTCAGAGTACAAGATGCAAGCATAATAGCTTGTCTAAACACTATTAGTACAAATCTTTCTTCTCATTGAACTAAGAGAAAGTAGTTTTATATCTATCCTACTTTATATGTATATTCACTACAAAATAGTCCTTCACGTATAACCCCCTTTTCTGTTTTGTTTGGTCAGAGATGGATGCTTCATTGCCACTCAAATATTGCAGATGCATGAATTCAGCAAAATAGCCCAATATAGTCCAATAGTCCATAATAGTGAGTTATCAGCAGAAATGGCAATGTCAGAAATTGCTGACTTGAGCCTTTTGCAGCTCAGCATATTAATATGGTAAGTTACTAGCATTTGTTGAAGACTTGGATTTATTTTAACTGAGAACATTGGGCTATAGCTTTTGTTTGTACGCATGTGTATCCTCGTCTAATTTTGGCATTATGTTAAGGTTTGATGTGTAGATTGTTTTAGAAAGAATCAACTCTTCCATTTTTTGGAAACGATTTTACAAGAACTGATACTGGCTCTTTTTTTAAAAGTTGCATTGAACTCAGGAGTGAAGTTCTCTAGTCCTGGACATTGCCTTGCCAGGAGTGTTGATCATTCAAGACATTGTCGTTTTGTTCAGGCACTCTATTTCTCCACTGTTAGTTTTGCTAAGGTGAATATGTCTAGAAATGTACCGTATGTTCTAGATTACCAAATCTGTTGGCATGCAATTGTTCAGAACTATCTCTCATGATCTTTTGTATTTCCATAGTGTCAGCTGTAATGTTTTTTTTTTTAAATTTTATCTATGATTTTGTTTGAGTCTTCTCTGTTTTTTAGTCCATCTAAGAGTTTGGCAAATTTGTGTATCTTTTCAAGGAACTAACTGTTCATTTCATTCTGTATCATTTTTAGCCTTCATTTGTTTCCATTTTAATCTTTATTATTTCTTTGCTTGTAGTATCATGAGCTTTGGTTTTCCTGGTTTTAGAATTCGTGAAGGTGCAGACTGTGATAGTTCGTTTGTTCAGTTCGTCCTCATTTAAAAACAGCGATGACTAGTACAAGTTTCTTTCCCAACATTGCCTTTTGTATATCTTACATGGTTTGGTATGTTCTCTTTCCTTGATATGTTTCTCTGTCACTTTTATTTTAGAAAATTTACATTTCTTTATTAATATTTCCTTAAATATTTTAACTTGCAGAATTTCTCAATTTTTTCTTGTTTTGACTGATAGTTTTCTGGAATTATAAGAAAAAATACGTTATAATACCAGGTAAAAATACCAGGTTCAGTGCCACATGCCTATAATTCCTGTACTCAAGAGGCTAAGGCAGGAGGATCGCTGTGAGCTTGAGAAAAGCCTGACCTAGATGGTGAAACCTTGCCTGGAAAAGAAAAAAAAATCAAGAAAGACAGGAAAAAAATTGGCATGAAAGAATGTGTATGCTGTAAGTATGGGGTGGAGCATTCCATAGATGTCTATTAAGACCCAGTGGTCTAGGATACAGTTTCAATTTGTGGTTTCCTGGGGCTGGTAGGATTGCTCAGTGGTCTAAAGCACCTGCTTAGGAACACTTAGGCAGCGGCAGGGACCATGGTTCAATCCCCAGCACCACATTCTGCACCAGCCCTGCCCCCAGGGCAGGCTGAGCTGGCTGTAATATATATATATATATATATATATATATATATATATATATATATATATATATGTATATGTATATATATATATATAATTTGTGGTTTCCTGGTTGACTTTGTGTGTAGATGATTAGTCCATTGCTGAAAGTTTGATGATAAGGTTCCGTATTAATATTATATTGAAGTCTATTTATTTCATTCATATTTGTTTCAGATATTTGAATGTGTGAATAGCTAGCTAGCTAGATATAGATATAGATTTATCTTTATGTACTGGCTGTCTTTACTCTTCTTTTCACTTTTGTATTTATAGTCTGCTTTATTTACTATAATGGTTTTGCTTTCTCTTGAAGTAAACTTGCATGATATATTCCTTCATTTGCATTATATATAAATTTTTAGAAGTGAAGGGGATTTACCATAAGCAGCATACAGTTCAGTTTAATAAATCTAACAAAAGATGAAGAATTTGAAAAATTTAATTCTTTTTTTTTTTTTTTTTTTGTCTTTTTGAGACAGGGTCTCGCTATTCAGTTGAGGCTGGCCTTGAGCTCACTTTTGTAGCCCAGGCTGGTCTCAAACTCGCACCAGTCCTCCTGCCTCAGCCTCCTGAGTGCTGGGATTACAGGCAAGAGCTACCACGCCCGGCTGAATTTAATTCATTTACATTTGATTATTGATGGTTAAAAGATCTTACAGATTAGCAAGAGTCCATTGGCCATGGAAAAATGCCTAAGATGATGAACAGAAAAGGCAGGAAGGCTTGTTATGGGCTGACAGTTGGAGATGTTTAGCTCACGGTCGCCTAGGCCTTGGCTCAGCACCCACAGCAGTACAGTGCAGTACGGTATGTTGCGCTGAGAGCACGTGGCAGAAGAAGCCTAGTTGCTGCATGAGAGCCTAGAGAAGAAAGACAACGAGGAAGGGCCAGGGCCCTGATATCCCTGGCTCATGCCCAGTGACCTGTCTTCCTTTAAGTAAAGTGCAGCTTCAGCAAGTTACACAGCCTCCCAAAAGTTCTACTGGCTAGGGACCAAGCCTTTAATACATTGGTCTTTAGGAAATATTTCAGGTCCAAACTGTGCCATCTTACTACTGTTATGCTGATATTTATTTTGCAGTTCTACTGTAGTTTCCCTGTTGCTCTCACTCCTTATTTCTCCTCTGCCTGCTTATATTTCTCGTGTTCTTCCTGCCTGGTTATGCAATGGTTTTCTAGTACTGGGTTTCTTGCATATTATTTTTGATTACTTTTTCTTGTGGTTACTGTGAAGTCTGCAAAAATTTAGTTTAGGAGTTGTTGGTTTTTTTTTTTTGTCTTTTTGAGACAGGGTCTCACTATGCAGTTCAGGCTGGCCTTGAGCTCACTTTTGTAGCCCAGGCTGGTCTCGAACTCACAGTGATCCTCCTGCCTCAGCCTCCCGAGTGCTGGGATTACAGGCGTGCGCCATCACGCCCGGCATTAGGAGCTGTTTTGGCGTGCTAATAACTTAATTGATCTTGTAGATATGAATACAGAAAATATGAAAATATAGTAATACCTGGCTTCATGATCGTAATTCGTTCCCTGACTCTAAGGAAGATGGCTGTGTTTGCTTTCTTTAGTTGTGTTTATCACTTGATGCACAATATTAATTGTAGCACAGATCTGGGGTGATACATGCCCTTATCTTTTACTTTTGTAGAAATTTCTCTTCTCAATTACCCTCACATATAAAGGACATCTTTAGTGGGCATAGTATTTTAGATTGTAATTCTTTTTTTTCGGTGTCAAATGTCCTATTCGCTCCTGGCTTGTAAAATATCTGCTGAGTCGTGGGAATATGTTATATTGTATTTGTTTTTTTCTAGTTATAGTTAAGAATTCTTTCTTTGTAACAATGTTGTTTCCTACACAATTGCCACAATGTTTTATCTGCAACAAAACCAATGATACTTTAATTATTAATTAGAACCTTCTATTGATAGCACTAGTATATGATAGAGTGCTTTGGAAATCTGATTTTGATAAAATATTTTGAAGAAAGATTAAAAAGCCAATAAATGTGATTGTAGGGTTCAATACATTATAAACAAAACAATGAAGCTGCTTAAACTGTCAAATTTGTGATATTTGACAGAATTACAGAAGAATTTATATACACTTATATGTATTACATACATATCTACATATATTAACATATATAAATATGTAATATGTGCCTAATGTATAAATTTACATATATATATACATGTATATGATTTTTAATATTTTAATTCTAGGAAGATTTTAGACTTGAAACAATTTCATATTTATTGAAAGCCTACCTACTATCTGTGAGCCACAGAGTCCAACTCAGTATCAGTCCAACTTCTGATGTTGGCATAGACGTGACAGTGACACTTGACCTTACATCTCTTTTTTACAGTTATATATTGTAAAATTGGGCAAGTTTACTCAAAGAACTAATTAGAGATATATGTGCATGTTAGAAGCATATACAATACAACAATACAGTTCCTTTTACCATTTGTCTTTTAAATAAGTACCAAGAAAATTATATATATATATATATATATTCCCATGTTATAAAACTCATTAAGATTATTGCTTTGTTCAAACTTGATTCTGATAAAGTCACCTTTAAAAGTCTCTTTGGAATAGTACTGTTAGCCCTTAAGTTCGTTGCTTCTTCCTTTATTTCAAACCCTTCTCCCTCTCACTAAGCACAGATGTACTTAAGAGTATGTGCATTTTAAAATTAGGTATGTTATTATTACTATTTTTAAGCTGCCTCCAGCATGAAACCCTTTGTCTTGTCCTTCACCCATAGGTGCACTCAGATGCCGAGCTTAAAGGGGAGCAGGCTCCTTTGGTCAGGAACCAGCCACAGTGGGCCGTCACTGGAGTTGTAGTTTCTTTTTATACATTTTCTTTTCTTTAATGTATTCGGTACAGGGTCTCACTAGGCAGCTCTGACTCGTGGTGATCCCCCTGCTTTCAGCCTTCCTGGCACTGGGATTGCAGGCAGGAGCCACCACGTCGGTCTCGGTGGCTGGCTCGGTGCACCCAGGGGCAGGGCTGGTGGAATGTGTGGTGCTAGGGATCAAACCCTGGCCCATGCACCTGCGTAGTAGGCGCTCAGTCCATGGAGCTATCTCGCTGGCCCAGGAGTTGTTATTTCAAACTTGTAGCAATGCTACTGGCTTTCAGCCTGTGAGTAGATGGGCTTCCATACCCAGAGGGAAGCTTGATTACAGAACACAATGCAATGGGGAACCAGAAATCCCAGGCAACTGATGAGTTTCCTTTTTGGTGGTGGCTAAAATAACCCTGTAGCACAGGATGGCTTCCTTCTTAGTAATCCATTTGTTTAGAGGCAGCAGAGAATGGATGTCCAGTTAAAGGCCGCACTTGGTGCCAATGTGTGTTCTCAAGCTGGACTATTTGAGTTCAAGGCTTGCCAGTTTAGTCAGTCGACATGTGATCCAAGGCAGGTAAACACATCTCTCTTCCCCCAGAATCACAAAATTAGAAACAAAGAGATGTATCACCCCAAGTCTTGGTGTCTGCATTCTTAAAATAGATATAACAATAGCTTAACTCTCAGAGTACAGTTGTGAATACAGACCACATTAATATTTGTGCTTATGTGGCATACATATACCAAATAGCTTAGTGTTGCTCTACAAATGTGTACAATCAAAGGAAAAAAAAAAAAAAAACATGATGAGGGCTAGCCTGATAGCTCCGTGGACTTAAGCTCCATGGACTTAAGTGCCTGCTTGGGCAGAGCGCAGTGGAGTTTGATCCCTGGCAGGTGGTGCTGGCACACTGAGATGCCGATTGAGCCTGGGCACGGTGCAGCCTGTTTGTAATCCCAGCACTGCAGAGGCTGAAAACAGGAGAATCACTACATGTCTGATCTATGTATTGAGACCCAGTAAACCCTGTCCTAAATACAGGGGGGAAAAAAAAAAAAAACTAGAAAAGCAAAATAAGAATGATGAATAAAATAATCTGTGCCTAGCATTGCTCTGGGGTGGCATTGTAAGGACTGCACAGATAATAGCTAACTTTGGAATGTCTCTGAAAATGTAAGAATCACAGAAACTTTTGAAAACATAGGCAATTTTTCAGGTCAAGCAGATTCCTGTACTTCCAGGAGTATCAAGAAAAAAAAAAAAAGTAAGGCTGCAAGCACTTCAAGGACCCTTTATCTGAAATGGGAAGCAAGGGCCGGCCAGAAAGATCAGGGGGCACTAAAACACCACAGGGACCACTGTTGGATCCCAGGCATGGATCTGCAGTTCTGAGACTGGACGTAGAGGTGCGCACCTGTAATCCCAGCCCTCGGCAGCCTGATAACTCACTACGAGTCCAGTCTGGGTAATGAGACCCTGTAGACCCTGTGCTAAATATATAAAAACAAACAAATAAACAACTTAAAATGGAAAGCAAAGCAATCACAGGCAAATTGTATTTTCCAAAGACCAGAGGATAGGCTTGGTCTTACCTTGTGATTTAACCTCAGAAGACAGTAAATAAGGGTTCAGTGATGAACTTTGAACTCGAAGTTAGAAGAGCTAACATTTAACTCCTTCCAAAGTAGAAGTCTCAAAAGCAAGGGAAAACACCTATTAGTAATTTATTTTAAGGATAGCTGTTCCACTGGAACTGTCTTAAAAAATCAGATATTAAAAATACTTGAATTATGATCTTATTGTTTATTCTTTGAGATTATCATGTCCGCTTCTGTGAGGTTAATTTTTACCTCCTCCCACATTACAGTTTTATTAGTCGCCATAAGGCAGTTTCAAAATTATTTCATCAATCGTGCTCTCTGCTTTTAATTTTTTAATTTATGCAGTGGAATTTACTTGTTTATTGGTGTGAATAATTTTCAGTGTCTTGTCAAACAGCCTTTGGGAATGGAGAACACAAACTGCATATATTAAACTTTTCTATTTGAATGGAAAGCCACAAAAACAGATGATGCTACAAACTTAACTTCATTGAGTTGCAGGTGCTCATAACTAATTCATAAATTTCCTCTTTCCTTTTGTGCCATAATTAAGAAAACAAATTTGACCTACATACTTGGGAGGCAAGGAGTAGAGCAAAGCATATCCAGTGGTTATGGTAATTTTCCATTTTTATTTATTAGAGTTTATTTTAACTTGCTTAATCTGACTAAATGCTTTATGTATCGCCCTGTGCATTGTTCTGGGACGTTCTGGATCAATACTTACAGGCCAATTTTATTATTCTTACACTTAGGTTGTTCTTCCAAACCTGCAAAGGTTGTTTCAGTTAAACTCACAGTGCTGGGCACCCTCCCTGGCAGTTCAGGTGGTTTAATTCACTGAAGCAGCTGCAATTGCTAGGAGCCGTGAAGTCCAACACTGATGGCCCTCGGCCTCCGGAAGCTGGCAGGTCTGAGGCCAAGCAGCTAGTGAGCGTTGGCGGGGAGTAGTGTTCTGTCCAGCTCCTGCACAGAACAAAGGCGCAGAACAGGGGAGGTGGTGGTCCTCCCGCAGCAGCAGGATGGGATTCTGCTAAGAAGAGCTGAGTGCAACCCGTCGAGTGCCTTCTTATTTGGATTGCTGCTTCCTCTACCATCCGCAGAACACATGGCGCCCACCCAAAAAGAGGCCGAAGGAGGAGAGGAGAACGCACTTCGCAGGGGTCCAAGGAGGTCTGCAGTGGTCCACGCTCGGGCTGGGGCTACGGACCCATTGGCTCTGATCTCTTTCTTCTTAGGTCCTTCCACAGAGGCTGCATCTCGGAGATGCAACCCAGCCCAAGGCGGGGCCTCTTCTCTCCAGGTATTCTCCTCCTGCACATCGAAGATTCCACACAACTGCTGAGCAAAGATCGGACGGGCTGCAAATCCCTTGGCATCAGGACCTGAAAGTTGAACATAACTATGGATGGGAAAGAATAATTTCTACTTCTTTTTCTTCCTTTGGTACAGGGTGTCACCGTGCAGTTTGGAATCGTAGTGATCGGTCCTTTTTCGGGCCCCCACCCCCCAAGCAGCTGGGATTACAAGAGTGCCCCACCACCATGCCACTGAAGGCTGAGCCGGCCCTGGGGGCGGGGCCGGCGTGGCATGGCGGATCTAATCCTGCCCTTGGGCTTGCCCAAGGAGGCTCTTAGTCCGCTGATCTATCTCCTCGGCCCTGATTTCTTCACTTCTTTACATATAACTTCCAACTATAGAAACATTCTTACTGGTTTTCAAGGACTTACCTCATTGATTGTGATTAAAGTTAGAAGTGATTATCGTCAGAATTGCACCTGTTTTACTTTCAAATACGGAAGGATAGAATGAAAGCTACACTTACCAAACCAAACTTACACTTTCATAAAAAGAAATAATTTCACGTGAAATTTAACAACAAATTATATTCAACAACTTCTACAAAATTTTTTGTTTTCATTTCATACGTATGGAATACCCATCAAAACAGCAACATTTTGAAGCTCCCAGAATTCTGATTGCTTCATACCTTGACTCAAAGGTTTTGGAAAGTACCCTTCTAGGTCGCTAGGGATTTCGAGTCAGTTTCATCCTTGCCAGATTTTCCCAGGTGCTTTCAAAAGTGGACAGGAGACCATAGCCGCTGACTGTGACCAGCAAGCAGATCAGTCTCAGAAACTCAGTCCTGTCTTCCACCTGCAGTCCCCAACAACTCAGGGTCTCATCAGCGAGGTGGGTTGGGGGCAGAAGAGCAGCATGTATCACAACTGCCTGTGTATGCATCTGGAAAAGCGACCCCAGAGGGGTTCATTTCCTAGCCAACTGTCTGGACAAAGCAGTCACCTACAGTCTTAAAAAAATTCAGAAAACTCCCTGCTTCCAGCTGTGAGGCTGCCAGCGTGCCTGGAGCTGAGGCTCCCTGAGGATTCCAATCATTTTCTCTTTCCTCTGGTACCCTGACGCCCCAGACTGCAGGCTTTGCTGGGGAAGGAAGGCTCCCAGCCGGTGCTGGTGGGCAGTGTCTCTGGGGACGCAGGGCCATTCCTCTCTTCCCTCCCTGAGAATTCCCCCAAGGTGTCTCGGAAGCAGAGGCCCGATGAGGCCAAGCTGGCGCCCCTGACCTGCTCTCTCGCCCTTCAGCTTCTGTGCCCCAAGGTCAAGTGGTCCTAGAAACCTGCAGGCCTGCGGAGGACACCTGGGGTGGCCGTCCGGGAGCGCGCCGTCTTGCCCCTCCCCCGCATTGCTGGAGGTGTTTATCTTCGCCTCCGCCCGTCAATTTCTGTTTCACTTTCTTTTCACTGGGGGTTGGCACTCCCCGGGTGGACGCGGCGCGGGGCGGGACCCCAGCTGAGCCGCTCGCTGCGGTCGAAGCCCTGGCCGGTTCTAGTCGCGCTGGCGGGCCAACTCCATGGAGGTACGCGCTTGACTGTTCCGCTTGGAGAAAGGAGGCGCAGGTAGTGCCGGAGCGCTGGAGTCTGCCCAAATGCCTACGCCCAGGGCCCCTTCTGACTCTGCTTCTTCCACCCTTTTTTTTCTGCGCCAGCCGCCGCCCAGGCTGTCCCGCCCTCTTGACCAGACTTCAGTTTTTGATTGCGCTGCTTGCAAACTTTTTTCCCTTTCTTTTCTGAGCCTTTATTCCGCTCGTGGCCTCCCTGCCTCATCCTCCGCCTCTGCAGTGATTTAGACCTCGGGTCCCCGTGCGTCCGGCGCGCGTCTCCCCGTGCGCCACGCTCTCTGCGCTCCCGGCTCTGCACAGCCCTGTCTGCGCTCAGCTACCCACGCGCCTGGGACCCGCGAAGAGAGGCGGAGGGTGAGCGACAGGACGTGCGCCACGCGCGGGTTTTCAGGAAGACTTAGTCTGACAGCCTCGAGCACCGCGTTTTGAACTTAATCAAGCTCAGAAAAGTTCAGCAAGGTACTCCAACTCCCTGCTCGCTTACTCCTTCTATTGTCTGAAACCCGCTGTAGTTGCTGCTTTTGCAAAATCAAATTACTCCCTTCTTCGATCAGGACAGGTCTTCTAGGGAGAGAAACGTGCAGGAATGGTCAGTGCTTGGCCAGCCGGCCTGGGTCTGCTTTAGCTGCAGCTCCGCACAAGCGCAAGCTGCTTTCTTTTAGACAAACAGTTATCTGGAATACCAGAACAACTTTAAAGATATGCAGGCGAATTGTCTTGAAATAATAGTTCTTCTTCAATAGGGCTTTAAGAGAAAACCCGTTTAATTTTTTCTTCAAGTGTTATTGCGACTGCATATTGCAAAGTCTATGTAATTCCATGCATTGAAAACTATAGTAACTTCAACGCATTTGTAAAGGAAAGTGATTCTTGAAGGGTAGCTAATAATAGACGCAGTCCAGATGAGTCACAAGGCTGAACTGGAAGCAAAGTGGTTAGTGACCATCTATTTCCCAATAGATTTCTAAAAGCCTGCTTCTACTATTGTGATACTAACATGGTCCAACTGGGCTGAATTCTTCTGTTAGTGTTAGACAATAGAAAAAACAGGGGTTACTGCGACTTGTGGTTCAGAGACTGCAAAGTGCACAGATCTGTTGAGTCTGTTGAGATCATCTAGGAACAAAGCACATTAAAATTTAAAGCCCTGTCATTGTCTTAAAAAGCAGAGGAGTGGAGGTGGTAGATGGAGGGAGGATGTAGAAAGGAAGGAACATCAAGATACGGAGGATAAAGTAATAGCTATTTCAGGGTTTTTCAGTAAGGGTGAAGCTGGAGTTTTACTTGAAGAAACAGAAAGTTCTTAAAGTTGGTTATCACTGTGTCTTAGGGTCGTATCCTTATTTATTTTTCTCTATTTTGTCTTATGAGAGCTTAGTCAGAAGGATTTCTCCTGCTGAATTATCTATCTTGCAGCAGTGACAAAAAAAAAAAAAAAAAAAAAAAAGCTTACTTTGCTGCAGGGTCATAGCTTCTAATAATGAGCAGATTATTCTGGTAATGTTTGTGCCACAGCCTGTGGAGTGGCAACTCTGGAATCTGATTTGAAACTGTGGTCCCCTTCTTATATGCTACTTTTTGTTGTAATCTTTTCAATTATGCGGCAGATGTCACCAGCTGTATCACAAGCTGCAGAGTGTGCCAGTGACATGTGCTTCCTCACTGTGGAGGGAGAAGAGGGACAATGGGTTTTCCTGAAGTCCAGTTTGGAAACTGAAGGTTTTAAACTTTGAGTTTCTTTTTTAATCTCAGCTTTGCTGCCTTTGATAGATTTTAGGAAGGCTGTGAAAGAGTCTCTGAGTATCTGCTTTTAATATATCTTTGATACATACAGTTAAATTATTTACAACTTACAGTACTGTCCCTTTTCTTCCAGTTTCTCCTGGAGTTGTCTGTCAACTTCCGTTTATTATGTAAGCACTCTCTTAAAGGGCATTTAATGATGACATAGGGATAGAACTATCTTCAGACAACGTGGATAATTACCAACATCTATTGTTTTCCTGTGTACATTTGAAAAATCATCAAATGCACATATGATAGAGACTGGACTCTATAGCTGAGGAAATTGATATATATAGTGATTAAATAACTTTCCTAAGATCATAGTTAGAAGTTGGTACGACTAGTACTTTGAGATACACAGGTTTAACATTCCTGGCATTTACATATTTTGAAAAGATATTACTTATATTGAAATATTTTCTATAATTTGACAGTGGCAGTGATTTCATTTTGAGGCAGTGCTATGATACTAAAATATTAGTTTTAAAGTAATGCTTATATGGTATTTATGTAATAGGCATTCTTAACTATATACTTAAGGTTATAACCAACTAATGTATCTGTATATTATAATGCTGCTTTTATGGCCTGCATCTGAAAGCACTTGTATTTGTCTTGGTTTCTATTGTTTGGCAAATAATACAGAAATTTGGCTTGAATTGTACGTGGAGTTATCAAAATGTACAGTGAATGTTTAAATTTGAAGACATGATTTTAAAGGACACATTCCCATTTTTTCTTTGGGTGGTTATTTATATTTTTACTTGTATTTTTATTCTTAATCGGTAGTTTTACTTACTTCTGATGCTAATTATTCAGTGTGGCCACTAAATTTGGTGTTTACATAGCCAACGTAACAAGATGTTCACTTGATTTCACAAGATTTATCCTTTAAAATTTCTTCTTCCACACAGAAACAAAAGAGTGTGATATAAATGCTATCGTTACGATCACACCTTCCACGTTAAATAGGATATTCACAAAGCTCTTAGTTGTTTTCAACATTTACTAGTCCAAGATGTTTCTCTAATAGCTACTAGAGCATAGCATACAACAGAAGATATTATCCCCAGATAGAATACTACACTTCTTTAGTTGACCAGGTCATAGTTGCAACGCTGGTAGCTTCTGTCTCCTAGAAACAGCTGGTCGCTGGGATGCACAGTGTAAGAACCAATAAAAGACAGCCACATACTCCACTTCTGTACTTCCCTTTTGCAATCTCATTAAAACCTCACTCCCTGAGTCTTTTTTTTTTTTTTTTTTACTTTTTAATTTTTATTTTCATTGGAGCGTAGTAGTAGACAAATTGTGAGTACATTCATTGCAGGGTGTCGGTACGTGCACGGAACACACCTTGCTTCTTGCTTCAATCCCTATCCTTCTTCCTCCCCCTCTGTCTCTTGGTCCACTTTCCTATTATAAAAGCTCCATCTCCTTCTTTGCTATTACCTATAGTTTAATTTGCCCCTTAATTAGGACACATTCCTATTAATCTCTTCAAAACTCACATGACACTTGCCACTTTCACAGCAGTCCTGGTGAGTGTTTTTGTGAGCTGTGTCCTACTAGGTGGTGGCTCTCACTGCTGGGTGCCCTCCCGTGGAAGGCAGGCCGCTTAGAGCACTGCCGTGCGTCTTCCTCCACCTTCCTGTAGCTCCTCCCTGACGTCCCTTTTGGCCGTGCCTGGAAGCTGAAATGACCACGGAAATTTGGAGTCAATTCAGTACATCTCCACAGAGCAACTAGGGAGGCTTGTGAAAGAAGATATCCAGCATGAGTTCAGGGGGTGTTAAGGATGATAGTTAAGCCAGTCCACACTGGCGCATGCCTGTAATCCCAGCACTTGGGAGGCTGAGGCAGGAGGATAGGTGCGAGTTAAAGACCAGCCTGGGCTACAAAAAGTGAGCTCAAGGCCAGCCTGAGCTGCATAGTGAGACATAATCTCAAAAAGACAAAAAGAAGAAGAAGAAGAAAAAAAAAAAAAAAAAGAAATGATAGTTAAAAGTGTTCTGTGGGAAGGTAAGTGTTCTGGAGGGTGGGAAGGGAGATTTTATTATAATATTTTAAAATGTAAAGATACTTCTTAACCACACCTCCATCTGTTTGTATCTGTCTATCAAAGTGGAATGTCAGAAGCCTCTGTGTGAAGAGCAGGTTAGACCCCCTAGAGTGTCCAAATTGCAGTAAACTATTTGGGAAGCCCCCATTCCAGAAGACTCTATGGTGGTACCACTGGCAAGAGGAGAGCTTCTTTCTCTGGTGCAAGTTCAGTTGTTCTCAGATTTCCCTACTGAAAGTAATGATGTAAGCATGCGGAGACTGGGTACGGCTTAGAGGCCTGCTGTGATCCTACTGAGTTGGTTGGGTGGAAAATTCCATAGAGGCACTGAGAGAACTTTTAGACTTAATGGGTAGTGGAGTGCAATTAATAATGTGATGGTAAGGCCCACTCATTACCAACTGTATTTATATGCTATATATGTATGCACTTTATATCAGTACATGTATATATGCATGCATGTGCATATAGGCGTATGCCTGCATGTATAGCACATGTCACATGTTAGCAGTTGGGGACTGATACAGGACTTTAAAATTTTGTCTCCAGATTAGAATGAATAAGGAGACAGGGGTAGTGAAGAAATCTTAAAAGAGAAACTAAAGTGCAAATTATTGTTGTTAACAATATCATTCCAGGAGGAACCTAATATAAATCTAGAGGGTACAGAAACTGCTACCATGCTGTGTTTCAGGCACCAGGCTGGTATTTAATCTGCATGATATCACAGAATTCTAATAACCATTATGTTTCAATCCTGACAGTTAAAACAGAAAAAAAAAAAAAAGTAATTGCTGCATGTGGAGTTTCATTTGGATGAGGACTTCAAAGCAAGACACTCCCGAGATTTATTTCGATTTCAAAGTTAATGCTTTCTTTCTCTTTTCTCTCCTTTGGGTCTTGTAATGATTCATACACTGTGTCAACTTGAAAAATCTAGAAGCCTAAGTAACTCAGCAGTTGTCCATGGTAAGGTGTAGAGGGTGTGCCCTTACCGTGCAGGATAGTTGTTCATCCTGGTCACCCTGAGCCTGTGTAGGAGGAGGGCACAGAGCCAAGGGAGGCCTACAGCCACCTGAGGGCGGGCAGGCTGCATACAGTGTAAGCCAGGCAAGCGGGCAAACCACCCCGCAGCCCCCTTTGCTTTTGCCGATTTTGCTGTCTTCTGTGTCGAACCATTGCCTCCGTGCTATTCCACAGTGCCCTGGAGCCCGCAGATTATCTGCTGAAACCTCCATGGACTGTGAGCCAAGTGAAACTTTCTTACCTTAATTTAGGGCATTGAGTGTTTTGAGGAAAATAACCAAGTCAGAACTCACGTTTTCTAGTCTAAGGAAAGGCACAGGCACAGTATAACAACAAACAAAATGTCCATATTCTTTCTGTGAAATAAACATTGACCCTCATTTGGAATGACATGGTGCTAGTTATTAGTTCACTTTATGTAACATTTTAAAAATAATTTGTCTTTTTATCAATCCACATTTGCAGGGCACAGTGTTTACATTGCTCCTGTGAAGTGGGTACACGTGTACGACACAACTTCCGCCAACTTCCCCCTTTCTTTTCCTCCCTCGGCCTCTAAGGTCTTGATCCTTATTCCACTGGAGGACTATTGACTGCCCTACTTCCTGTTAGCTCTTAGTTTGCTCTTCAGAATTTGTGTTTCTCACGTAAAAAGTTATGCAGTGCTGAAATAGAAATAGCAAATAAGAGACTTTTCTGGGCTCAGTTAAGTCCAACAGTACTATTTGTTCACAGTTGCTTCTGAAGGCAAGGTATTTGTAGGTATGTGCTTGGTGGTGTTTTACTGAGAGGGGAGAGCACTGGGTAAGAGCCTCCCAAAGGGGAACCCAAAGCCCGGTCTCCTCCCAGTGCTAGTGGTTCTTTCCAAGACTTGACAGGACACCATGAGAACAGGAAAGTGACAGAAGCTATTTCGCTGAACGCAGCAATGGAAACTGAAAACAGTCCTCGAAGGAGAATGTATGTTACTGAGAAGGTGAAAGCGGGGAGAGGAAGAAATTCTGGCAGTCACCCTCATGTAGTCATGCTCAGAGAAAGTACCAGATCCTCAGAGATCCTTTTCCTTGATAAGGATGCTGGGTAGTTTTTCTTACTGAAACATGAGAAATAAAGTAGCCCCTGCACATTGTTGGCACTGCCCTCTAAAATTATAAAATAATACTAAATTGAACATTTTATAGTTAGAGATTTTGTACTAGATTCTTCATTTTTTGATTTATCTTGCTCCTCTACCATAAAAATAAGTATATGAATTGAAACTTAAGTTTTTAAATGATTTCCCTGTTAAAATTATTCTTTATTATATTATTTTAAATATGAACAGTACACAACCAAAAATCCTTTAATTTTTGATAATTAGTAGGAATAAACAAAACTATATTTAAAATGTGTATTGTACAAGTACATATGCTTGCTATGGGTGATTTGGTTCAATTTTTCTTTTGTGTCAGCCCTTGAAATTGCCTCTATTTGTCCAGCCTCGGCAAGGCCTAAGGCAATGGCCTGGATGAATGAAGGACGCGCCGTCTTTTGAGGAGCAGTGGGGAAAAGGGTCAGTGTTGCAAAGGCAGATGTGGGAAAGGAGAACTTCCTGGATACACACTTTCCTCAGGCTCACTAGACGCGTTGCGGAGAGAGAAGGGTTCCCGTGAAAGGAGCAGAGGAGGAGGGTGGTTCGCTTAGAACCCTGCCCGCACGCTGCCTTGGTAGGGTGGCCACGGGGGCTTGCTTTTCACTTGAGAGGTCTCTGACCTAGTTCAGCCTAGACCTCGGACTTGGGATTCTCTTGGTTCTCTGTGCTTAAGGAAAGGTGTGCCATGTGGGGTGGAAAAACCACAAAGAGCACGCTCTGCTCCTGCCCCAGGAATTTTCACAGGGGCTGGGGGGCCTCCATGGCCGCGTTGTTCCCTCTCCTAGGCCTCTGGACCCTGCACTCACTGTCGTTTCTTGGCAGTTCAAAGCTCCCCACCCTCTTCAACTTTCGCAGTCTCTGTTTACTCCTCAGGCTGACTTATGCTTTATCATTTTATGAGCTTATTAGATGCCATATACAATCATACATACCCTAAATATATATATATATATATATATATATATATATATATATATATATATATATATTTCTGCAGTAGGAGTAAAGCCTTGTGCTAAGCTATATCCCCATCGCTTTTTGTCATTTATTTTGGGACAGAGTCCTATCAAATTGCCCAGGCTGACCTCACATGCGAGGTGCCCCGGTCTCAGTTTCTATAATAGCTGGTATGATGACAGGTGCATATGCATATTTTTCACGTATCTGTTTCTGCACTTACATTTTGAATAAAATCAAGTGCTACAGCACTAGTCACATAGTGGATTTGTATTGATTTTATTAAGAGCCAATCCGACGACTGAAATTGGAACTGCTAAGCAGAAAAAGCTAGCAGAGGTAGGAAAGCTATAAACACTATTGCAAAAACAATGTTAGATTAAGGTACTTAACATAGTATTTTAGGAAATTTAGTTTGGGTGGAATCGATTGAAGCAAAAGACAAATTAGAGATAAAGAAGCAAGCTGATGTCCGTTCCCTTCCTTGGTGGGTGTGGCCTCACGCCCCACGGACTCAGTGCCCCCAGTAATTCTTCCTCCCCACGCCTCTTTCCCTTTCTGTATGCTGTTACTCCCATTGCCATGTAGGTATACAATGATTTCAGTGATTAAGGTATACAATAATTTCAGTGATTAAGAAAAATCAGCTCATGTTTTTCTCCTGCTATTTCATTCCACCACCCCTTAGTTTTCTCGGCCCACATTTTAAAATAAAACCTTCAGAGTTCACCTCATCCTCTGTCTGAAATCTCTCCCTCCTGTTCTTTCCTGAGCCAGGCAGGCCATCCGCCCCATGAGCTCCCCCGACAATGCACTTGTCCAGATACCAAGCACGTCAGCAGGCTGTTCCTGTGGCCCAGAACCGCCACGCCAGCTAGCCCCAAGAGTTGGCTTCAGCAGAAGCTGAGGATCCCTCACTTCGGGGTCCAGGCACCCCTTCTCTTATTTCCTTTTTGCCTCCCAACAACTATCTCTGTCTCCTTTTTGCTGGCTCCTTTGTGCAACTAAGGAATAAATATAGGACAGTTTGAATGCTCAGTCCCGAGACCTTGTCTCTGTCTTCATTCCCTCTGTCATTTCACTAGCTCGCCTAGATTATAGTTCATTCTACTGATGATTCATATGTTTATATCTCCAGCTATGACTTCTCCCTCAAATTGCAGATTGATAGTCAAAGCCTACCTGATATCTCTGATTATATATGTAATACTCATTGGATTCTTTCTTTCTTTCTTTCTTCTTTCTTTCTTTCTCCTCCCTTCCTTCCCTTCTTTCTTTCTTTCTTTTTTTTTTTTTTTTTTTTTTTTTTGTGTGTGTGACCTGCTCAGCCTACTTTGGGGGTGGGGCTAGCACAGCTTGAAGTGCAGGCATTGAACCTTGGTCCCTTCGTGCTTGCCTAGGCTTGCCTAAGCAGGTGCTTTAGACTGCTGAGCTATCTCACTGGCTTGCCCCTTGTATTATTCGTGTCACTCTTCAGTCTACCTCTTGTACCATCTTCCCCATCTTACTTCATGGTAGTTGGTCTTTAAGGTACATAACCACTTCATCAGTCTATCTTAGTGTTGTCCTTAGCTTGGCTTTTCTTGCTACCAAACCACTTAGCTGAACCCCCAGGATAGAACCCACCTCTAGCTCTTCCCACCAGTGTCCCTGCTGCCAGCCAGGCCCATGTCTCGCAGTATTTCTGCAAGCGGCAGTGGTGTGTGCTGCTGTGTTCCATTGACCTCCACTCTAGCTTCTTCCCAGTATGCCACCCACACTGTCTCAGTTATCTGATGATAGAGTACAAATAACCGAGAAAAAAAATAAGACAACATCCCAGAACCCAATGGTTTTTAAACACCCAGAGATTTATTATTTGCCTTCATTCTGTAATCTAAACTGCATTCAGCTGGTTGGCTCCTCTTGGGTGGCCAGGCAGAGTACATTGAGAAGTCTTCCTGCTCGTGTCTGGCATCTCTGCTCTGACAGCTGAAAGGTAAATGCTGGCCTGGCGTGTGCCTCTCCGTGCAGTGTCTCCAGGTGGCCAAGTCGTGCTTCTTTTTCATTGCATGAGTTTCAGCTAGATGAACTCAAATGATGACTGTGTTAGCCAGTGTTCCCTCGCTGTGACAAAATACCTCAGATAAATAGCAAGGAAGAAAGATACTTTATTTTGGCTGATAGCTTTTGAGGCTTCAGTCCATAGTCAGTAGGCGATATTGCTTTTGAACCTGTAGTGAAGCAACATGTTATTTGGGAGGATGGAAAGGAAGCTGCTCACCTCATTGTAACCAGGAATCAGAGAATCAGAGAGAGAGAGAGAGAGAGAGAGAAGGAGCCAGGGTCCCAGGGTCCCTACCTGGGCAAGTTCCCAACTTCTTCCAGATTCTTCGAGGTTCCAACACCTTTCTTCAGCAGTGCCAGCTTCTGTGGTAAAGCCTTGAACACATTTGGCTCTGGGGAATAATCAATATCCAAATAAGAGCAGTGGCTGACTTTCACCACTCCCTTGTGGGGTATCCCATTATGGCTTTACCCTCAAATTTAAAGCATCTAATATCTACTGGTGTAGATAAGAGGACCTGGGCACTGTTTCTTGGGTCTTGATATCTATGAACTAGAAAGATAATTTTGACACCTTTTCCTAGCCCCACATACAATGGTAGGAAGAATAAAGGACCCTTGCTGGGTACAGTACCATGTAAAAATAAGAAAATGCAAGGCATATTTGTCCACAGTCATTTGTCCAAATGTAGCCAGGTACATGTTTCCAGTTCATCCTGCACTGTAAAGAGAATATGCTCTAATTAAGGCCCAGATCGTTCCCTAGGAATTGTTCTCCAAGGCTTTTAACTTCACTTTTTAGAATTTGTCTCCTCTGGTATTTTCCTTATCTTCCAAGAGAAAGGAATTTATAACCCAGTGGCCTGTTTCTTCCTCTTACATGGCTTTTTTATTTAGCTATTGGTCTTTTTTTTTTTTGGTTTGGTGTAAGTTGAGACCTCTCTAAAACTTTGGGATTCCTTTGAATTTTATTGAGGTTTATTCTGCTACATAGAATGCACATACACTGCTCTTTAGTCTGGCTTTCCTTTACTTTGTTTGTGATCCAGGATTCTGAAGAGTTCTGAGATTTGTATGGGGCTGTTGGCTTAGCTGACAGGGTCTGAAAGCACCGTTTTAGAACTTTCCCAGATCTTAATGAAAGGTTGGTCAGATAACACATGATGTGGTTTTAACCTGAAAATGCATCATAAGTGTTGGATTTGATCTTTTTCCTAAGAACACTTCTTTCTTTGAGTATCTTTTGTTGCTTACACAGTCCAGAATGATCATGTTTAATTTTCCTACTTAGTAACTACTGGGTTAAAAATTTCCTCTAAATTCTATTTTGACTCCTCCTTAGGTATCTTCCTGGTATTAATTTTAGTCAGCTATGAAGATGGTTGTCACTGTCACAAATGTTTTTTCTTCTATATTATTATATTCCATGGTTTGCTGACATCTCACCTCTATAAAACTTGAGTTACCTTCTGACCAGGAACAACTACTGTATTACTACTGCTTATCAACTACTGTGTAACCAACTACCTCCAAATCTAGTAGTCTACAACAAGAAATATTTTATTGTCAAACTGAAAAAGTTGGGAAAAAAACTATGCCTGACTTTTCTCTATTACATAATGTCTCCATCTTCTGCTAGAGTAACTCAGTGGGTGTCTGAGATGGCTCAAGACCCTAGGTTATCTACATGGGACCTCGTGCATGTTTGCCGCCTGGATCCTTTGCTTCTTCTTCTCCATATGCTCTTTCAATATGGCTGGCTTGGGCTTCACCATTGCAGAATTACCTCAGGGCTGTCAGACACTAACTTAGTATCCACCTTCTGTTAGAAAGTGGGAGCTGCAAGCTCTGAAGGCTTGGGAGTTGAATACCCACGTTGTCACAGCCGTCTCATCTTTTGGGAAAAGCAAGCCACAGGGCCATCCCCTATTCAAGGAGCAAGCACACAGACCCACTTCTTTATGGGTGGAGTGTCACACATGTTCATGGAAAGAAAGCAACAGTTTGTGGCAGATGTTTTTGGAGATCACCTGCCTCAGATGTGATCCCATCACAATATGTATTAATCAGGTTGCACCACCCCCTGATTTAAAACCTTCTTTTTCCTTTTCATCATAGGAGGAAAGCCCAGTTCTGTGACAGCTTGGATGTCCCTGGGTTGCCTGGACCCTTCTTGTCTCATTTACTGCTGTTTCCTTAGATCATTGATTCAGTCACACTGAGGGCTTTCTATGCATCAGCCATAATGCTTTTTTTTTTTTGTCTGAGCATCTCTGAATTTGCTAACCCTTGAATTCACTCTTTTTTCAGACATAGTTTATTCTCCCTTACCTCTTTCCAGACCTGCCTCATGTATTGCCTTTACAATGGCGGTTTCCCTGACTGGTGCACCCCAAGTCCCTCCGCACCCCCACCCGTGCCCCACTCCAGCTCTTCTCCAAGCGTGATCATGGCATGGTGCACTGCCAGGATGGTCCTACCTCACACAGATTCTTACAGTCAAATGGCTTGCGGATGTGTAGATTTTCCTTCAAATTTTAGGTGGTTATACTGTAAAATGCCTTTACTGTATAGCACACATTGAGCAGAGAGATAGTGCATCAAAATTAAATACAGCTCTTAAATAGTCGTATCAGTTGTTTGATCAATCTTGCATACTTATATCTGGTAATCTGAGAAACAAGCTTGAAGATAATAATATGTTATATAATAGCCATTGTTATTTCTCTATTCTTGTTTTGAAATTCTGTACCACTTCTGTTGTTTCATGTTGCTTTGTTTTTGTTTTTGTCTTTGTTCTTGTTATTTGTTTTTGGGTTTTTTTTCTTCTCCCTAAAATCAAAACTAAAATTAAAATACAGGCTTATGTTAGCTCAACTTATGGTTTGTTAACCAGTGAACTAAGGAAAGACTTATGGCTTTTACGGCTTTGTGTGATCTAAGGTGTTCAGATAAGGAACTATGGACTTGTATATGTTTTATGTAATTGCTTTGTACTGCCCTTTCCCCAGTAGGACAGGAACTACAGTAGATCACGTATTTTTGTTATTCTCTTCATTTCTGTATGCCCAAATCTGCTAGTGCTTGCCATATGGTAGCCTTTAATAAATGTTTGCTGAGTGAATGAATGGGTGGATGTCTTCTGAGGAATACAAAACTATGAAAACTAATGAGGAATAGAAAGATGCGCTATTTTCAAGGGAAATCAATGTAGCTAATATATCTCATTTATTGACTGAGTCGTTTCCTTCAGAGACCAATATTTTTGAGCGCTATGACTGGGTAGACACATTTCTCAGACTGACTGGCCTTGATTCAGTGGTAAGACCAAAGTGCAGAGAAGAATCCAAGGACTTCAAGTTGGCAATGAGACAAAAACGGAGCGCATGAGAAATGCGTACAGGTGACAGGGAAAGCATGGGGTGAGGCGGAGGAATGGATGAATCTGATTTTGGAAATTTCATGATTGAAAGAAGACTGGAACATGCAATGGGAATGTGCTGCAAACCATCTGCAGTACTGGATTAGTAGTTGCTGTAGACATTGTTACAAGTCCTTTCGGCTTGTGAGTAAATAAGTAAATTATTATTGATTATATTCAGTGGTCAGGCAATTTCTCCAGGAGGCAAAGTTATGTATGGCTGGTGTAGGGTTCCAAATAATGAGCAGAGTGGCAGGCGCTGAGCTGGGTACTCAGAGAGAGGGCCTCCAGGGAAAGCCTTCAAGAAAGGCTTGGCCAGCCCCAGTGTCTCCAAAGGAGAATGGTGTATTCTGGAGATTGAACCCTGCACACCAAGCCACATCCTTGGCCTTTCAGGTTTGTGTTTGTTTGTTTGGAGGCAGGGTTTTATTTATTTCCTCAGTTTCCCAGTCTAGGTTCAATGGTACAGTCCTCCTGCCTCAGCCTCCCAGTGTGTGAGGGTTACTGGCCTCTACCCTCCCGTCTGGCGGCTTCCCATTTTCTTGATTCCTTGTCATTACCTGCCCCACCTGTTGCTTCTGGGTGAATTTTACACCTACCACGTGCTTATTCGTTCATGCCCAGCTTTAAATATGCAGTCACTTCCTCTGGGGCTTTCCCCAGGTTGACCTACCATCCCGTCCTCTGGGAATATTGACCCTTGCTCACCCTCCTCTGAACGGGAACTTGTCTGATACTTTCTGCAATATTGAGCCATCCAGACCCATATTCATATTGGTTCTTTTCTCGTGTGAATGCAGAAAGTAATGACCCAGAATTTTGGTGGTAGAGTTGGAAGGGCTGAGGTTTGGAAAATGCAGAGTCCTTGTGAGCCTGCAGCTTACCTACTGCGCCAGCTGACTCACAGTTACATTAATGTTGTTCTCAGTAAGCTATAGGATGTTGCCGATGGGTTAAATAAGACAGAGTTCTGGGAAAAGGAGATGTAGCTAGATTTGCCTAAATGTAATTTACCCTTGATCACATGGTTGTCAGGAAAGTCTCCCTAGCATATTGCTTATTGTCATTTTAAGAAGGGAAATGAATTTTCCAAAAGGAGTACTATCACCCAGGCTTTTTAAAAGCTAAAAACAAAGCAAAGTAAAACAAACAAACAAACAAAAATGTCCGTGAGCCCGGGGTTGTTTAACATCTTGCAAGAGTTTCATTATGAAGTACATAATTTTGTTACTGCAAAGTAAATGCTTCAGTAAATGAGAGGAAATTGCAAAAAGACATACCCCATTCTCTGAATTCCTTCCGTTTCCTCAATTCTGTTTGCCAAGTATTTTGAAAACGAAAATTAAGTAATGTAAAAGATGGAAATTTTATGAAACTGGCAGTCATGATGACATATAATTTATTGATTTACTCTTCTGAGAACTCATGAGACATACAAGTGTGAAAAAGTGTCACTTATAAATTGACCATGAACCCCAATATTGGAATAAAAATGTTTTTTACTTTTAGACTCTGCTCCTAAAAAGTAAGATCTTAGTTCTAATTGACTTGTAAATTTTTATACAAATGGTACTGTGGCTGGGTTACTTGACTTGATGGTGAATT
Organism: Myocastor coypus; assembly: GCA_004027025.1. Taxonomy (NCBI): domain Eukaryota; kingdom Metazoa; phylum Chordata; class Mammalia; order Rodentia; family Myocastoridae; genus Myocastor; species Myocastor coypus. Next base: position 49,875 of record PVJA010001309.1, read on the forward strand.
ATTTATCTTGTAAACTTTGACCTTTCTAATTTCAGAGCACACTACTTTAAGCTACTGTAATTTATAAAGTGTGGGTACCTTCCTAAACTCACAATTTTATGCTTTATAAAATGCAGAAACACTGATAAGCAATAGAAAATATTTATTAATCATTTTTTCTGTGCAGGGCTCTGTGCCAGATACTGTAACGGATGTAAGAAACCAACCATGGTAATATCAAATAATGTCCAGTAAACACCCATTCTTTATAGAAATTTGAAAAAAGGATTTCTGTCAATTTTAAGAGATGATGAAGCTATCAGTACCCGGCCAATATTTAAAGAACACTGAGGACAAAGATAATGATAGCATTTCATTTTGAATGAGTTCTTCACTGTGTCGAAGTACAAAAGCTAGAATGTGGTAGATTATCCATTGCTATAAAGAGATCATGAAACTGCTAAGCTCCTTCAGCATAGAAGCTAACTGAGCTACAATGAGGGAGATAAAGAGTTTTCAGGGCGCTTGTTGGTAGGTAGTTTTTGTTGTTGTTGTTGTTGTTTTAGTTGTTCTAACTCAGAAAGCGACTGCTTGGGACTAAGTACAGCTGAATGAGTTGCATTTTTCTGACATTTTGCTGGTGGTAGTGATAGTATAGACGAGTGTAGTAGTTGGCTTTCTGATGGAATAAAAAAATAGCTGAGACGCATAAATTGGGAAATGTGTAATTTAGCTTATGGTTTCAGTGGATTCAGTCCGTGGTTGGCTGCCTCTTAGGAAAATCACAGTGAAAGGGTGTGGCAGAATGAAGTTTCTCAGTTCTGCTTTGTAGGGAGGCAGAGAGGAGAATAGTACTAGAAAAGAAGGGACCCGTGACCTCACATAGAGCTCAAACTCACACCTCCATGAGCCACCCAGACAGGGCCCAGAAGGTCCCTTGCTAAGATCTACTTGAACTCCTAACCCTATGTCTCATTTACTTCCCCTTTGCTGCTACCCAGTATCTGGCATCTGCGACTTAGAGGAGGAGCTGTTTGTTTTGATTCACAGTTTCAGTCCATGGTCTGCTGGGTCCACGGTGGAAAGACATGGTGGAAGTGCTTGGTGAAGAAAAGCTTCTTGCATCATGGTGCTCAGAAAGCAAAGAGAATTTTGAGATGCTGGCGTGGAGGACATTTATCTTCCAGGTCACATTCCCAATGACTCAGCTCCAACCAGGACACACCTTTCAAAAGTGTACTGTAAGCATTGACTTTACCAGCCAATGAATCCATAGAAGACGCCAGGGCTCTTCTGATCCACACCCCTTCTGAAAGTCTGCCCCTAAGTGCATGAGGTTTTGGGCGCATTGTAACACTGATCAAGTTGACAGTCACATAACATAAAGGTAGACCTAAGGGATAATATGAAAAGCATTCAAGACCTATAAAAACAGACTTTTATTTTTAATCAGTGCATACAAGAGATACAACCTCCAAATATGTTAGAGATTATGACAAAATTAGATACAATTTGAAACTGAAATTCATGTGGAAAAGTGTCATGATCTGGATATGTTCTTTATGCTTCTGTTGACTGAATGAACTCCCAGTTACTCCAGCTTTACCCCTCTGTGCAAGCATAGACAACACATTTAATTTCTGGTCTCTTCTTTTTTGAGAAATTTAAGTGATTGGACTGGAGAAATTATCTGGGGTGTTCAGTCTGCTGCTCCTGAAATGTGTATAACAGATGAATTCAGTAATGTTGAGATAATCAACTGTGATCTTTATAGGTGTTACTTTTGCCCTGGACAGGACTTTAGACACCTTCAATCTAATCTTTCATCTAAGACAACTGAGGTTTAGAGATGTAGGGTTATATAGCTCACTGAGGTTAAGTAGCAACTCAAAGACGAGCCTGTGAGTGGATCCCACAGCTCTGTGAAGGTCACTGTGTCTCTCTATTCCATTAAGCGGTCTTCAGGCCTACTGTTTCATGAAGTGTGATCCTAAAAATTTTAAAATTATAGTGGAGAATAGAAAAATGGTAGTTTATGTGGTATAGAGAAAGAGAATACGATCAATACCCACATCGTTCTTTATCCATATTCATGCCACAGTTTACATAGCATATTGAAGTAAGCTTCTCCTGCTATAGAAGATGCTTGTGCCTCGAGCAGATGCCTAATGTAATTACCCATAAAGCTGTGCTGTATAACTGAATGGAGGTAATGTTCCAAGTTGTGTCTGTGCTGTGAGACTTTCCTATTTCCTTGTTTCTAGCCCATATTTGTCACAGATTCTTTTTATTAGTAATTTGACCATTTAATAGCTCGGCCTTAGATCTCTGAAGAAGCAAATTACCCACTTCTATTTCTTCTATTCCCCAATGTCCTGATTCAAAGAAAAAAAGAAAGAAAAGCAAAAGGAAGGAAAGGAAAAGGGAAAAGAAATCTGACACGTCAGACAATAAAAGCGCAGGCATCTTGGACATCTTGTGACAAGAACATGCAGTGGAAAGGATCGGAATCTTTAGAGTGTGACATGCATGTGATTCAAAGAAGGAATGAGCCGGTGTGTGATGATGTCTTAGAAAATCAATTGTCTTCACTCTGAAGCTGAGGAGCAAGAGAGGGGTGATACAACGTGGAGGAAATTTTAAAAGCAAAAATTAGAAGGGACAAAACATGTCTACCCCTTTATAGTAATAGTTTGGTAAAGATTAAAATAAGAATATTTAACAGGGCCAGTGAAATAGGAGCAAAAGAACTAAAACTGTTTCCTGTCATGGAACAGATACTATGCTAATTCTGTCTCACAGAATAAAAAGGTAAAGAAGAGAAACCCAGCCGTGCACTGAAGGCAAGTCCAAGGACTTGCCCTGCAAGGTGAGGGGCACCAGCAGCCCGTGGAGTGCCTAGAGCTCACTCAGGAACTCAAATGCACTTCCAACTACCAAATAAATTTTATTAATTGAGGTAGCCTGCCTCTAAGCAGTTTTATAAGCTCTACTACTTTGCTGCATAAACATTAGTTGTCAGGAAGGAGCCAGTGGGCAGTGCTTCAGAAACAAGATGTTTGGGACTACTGGAGCACATTGGTGGCCAGTGTTCAGTGCTGAGTGTAAATCACTTTATACGTTTCGTAAACATCTGAGCGTTTATTATGGAAGATGGCAGAGGTCTACTCAGCAAGCGTAGTTAATGGTTAGAAGAAAGACAGTCAGAATTAGTTTACTGTTTGGGGACAGGATACCTGCTGAAAGATTATGCGGCAGAATATACATCTGTCTTTAGTAAAATGATCACTTTTGCCCTTGATGGTTTTATTTTGTTACTTCTGTGGGTTGTGATAGTGGCACTTCTTTGCCTCCATCAAGCATTAATGGGAAAGCAGAGAACTGTTTGAATCCAGTGATTTGCCAGCAGGAGATGTGCTGTATCATTAAGCCGTCGTTTCCATGGGTAGGTTGATACCAGCAGCTAATCGGAAGTGTGCACCATTATGAATTGTCCTATGGTAGTTCCTGCTCCTGTAGGTAAGAGGTATCTTCCACAGCAGTGCTGTGTGATGGTGTGGCACTGGTGTTACTAAGGCTGGGATAAATCACAGGATACATTTTTAAGAGTTAAACAATTATCTACAGTGGCAGGACTGGAAAATTGTTTAGTAATGATTGGCTGATTTTTACAATGAAGAGTAATTTTATGGGAATCTTTTGTATACCTGAATACCTGAAGAGCTCAAAAGATGAACACTCATTTTAAGTGCATACCTGGGCACTTGTGAGGCTTTTGGTGCTCATTTATCTTTAGTTTCAAATGCTTGGAGCTCAGAAAACCATCAGAATAACTTTCCAGGTACACTTTTACAGTTCAATATTATTTACATATAATGATTTCTACTATACAAAAATAATGTGTAGAAGGAATAGTGAGGCTAAGCCTAGCCACTATTAAATTCAAGCATATCTAGTTTTTTTTTTTTTGTTGTTTGTTTGTTTTTTTTGTTTTTTGTTTTTTTTTTTCCTATAAACTAGAAGAAAACAAAGTATGTCTTGGTCAATGGAATAAAGAAAACATTTCCTTATCCCAGAAGAGCTAAATTTCTGAGGATTTCCCCCACTTCTGTCTTTTTCCTTTAACTTGATTCTTCGCTCTTCTTCTCCAGTCGCTGGTCTTCCAGCGCTCCTCAAAGCTTAGCTCAAAGTTTCTCATGTATAAAAACTTCACCTTGACTATCCGGGTTATCTCTGCCCCTTCTTGCTACTTTACTAGGCTTTCCCATTTGATGGCTAAGTTTTATAGCCTTCTTGATGAGAATTTGAATCCCTCTCAGATTTGTCTTTCCACATAGACCACTGTAATCCAAGCTATCAAATATTTGCTCCTAGTCTTGTTAAAGAACTTGCAGCAGGCTGTCAAACAAACACAGCACTAGTACACATTTGGTTTGCCTAATTTTCTTATCGTAAGACTAAGAAGAAATTACCTCGTGCTTTATTCATTGCAAACTGAGAGTTCAGTGGCACAGAACTAGATTTTATGGATGTTGACAGTAACTCATCGTGTTTCCAGGGGCACGGGAGGGAAAGTCCAGCCCCAGTGTAAGGAATCATGTCACGGTTCATGGTGAGGCATAGTTTTCACAATGGAACAAACGCTCATAAAGAGCCAATATGTTTGAGTATGTGCTGTATGGTAAGGTGTTTTCTATACCATTTGCATGAATGAGTTCGATTAAATTTCACAGGAACTCTGGGAGGTGGGTACCATTTTTCCCACTCTGTGGAGGAAAAACTGGAGGTCACGCCACTCTGATTGCGTTGTCCCGAATCTTGCTGTTCCTCAGGAAGCTATTTAACAAATCTAGACCTGTCTGGAAAGTTCTGTACTACATCTGGATCAGTGCTGTCCAGTAGGAAATCCAGCCCTGAGGACAGCATTCTGCCCCTGCTGTGCCCCCGCACGGTAGGCACTAACTGTGCGACTTGCCAGAGCTTGGTGACAGGTTCATTTAAGGAAGTGAATATCTAGTTTTGTTCTGTCTTAATTTACTTGTACACTTAAATAGTCACACATATGCCATTAATGCCTACTCTGTTGGACTGCAATGCTTTGGATTTTTTTAAAAAATACTGATAACTAGAGGGCTGGTCAAAAGAAAAGTCTGAAGAGGTTCCCTAGAGACGTGACGCACACAGCAAAATCAGGATTCAGGGCTTGAGTGTCTCACGAACATGGTACCGAGGAGAATGCAAACAAAATCATAAGATCAGTGGCTACATCTCGGATCAAGTTTAAAATTTAATAAATTTTTTCTCAAAAATCTCAGTTGTTCTGTTCAGTGCAAATCGTCACAGAGATTCCCCGTATGCTTTTCATTAGGCAGTGTAATCGAAATGGATTAGATAGATCATTAGGAGAATGTTAAAAGGGGCTTTGTCCCAGGTCATAGCATGTGATCTTATACCTAAACTTCTTTTTGAATTTTGCCTCATTAAGGATTGTATCTTTTAAAATTAAAATGTTTTAAAAAAATAAAAAATTAAATTAAATTAAAATGTTTTTTTTAGAATCCAGTTCTATGTTTTGGAAAAGTAACAATATTTTCTTCTTAGCAAGAATTTGCTTGAAAACTCTAAAATCCTCAATATTTCTATTTTTTTGTAACATAAGAGAAATAAACCTGACATGAAAGGTTAGGTACCAAATGCTTTCTCTTATACAAAATACTAATAATATACATACTTTGAAGAGAAGCATAAAAGAAAAGTGACTTTAAGAAAAACAGTGATCTAGACGTTGAGATGGGGAGGAAAGAGAGACGGGGAAGGGAAGGTAGGAACCAATAGGGACTGAGGTGTGACACATATATTTGCCAATTCCCCAAAGCAATTCTCACTCATCATATCTGCTTATTGGATTTATTCAATGCAAAAGCCTATAAAATTAAAACATTGAGTTTTTGAGGTAATGAACTTAATAAAAGTGGTTAGTAAACGAGGAAAAACAATGGGGATACAAATGAATGCAAAATAAGTTCATTTTCTCTGAACAACCATTGATTCTTTTTTTCCCCAGCACAAATGGTACCTAAGGTCTATTTATACTAGTTCAGAGACACTTCTGGAAGTCCTACCTGCATGGTCCATTTGTAGCTATCTAGTTCAAAAAGTTTGAGATCCTGTAGCATTAGCACCACTTCTAACTCCAGGTACCTTTGTGCACCCTGAATTCTACATCTCTGGCTTCAACCAACCACGCGTGTACTCCACAGTTAGGGGCTATAACAGTTGCATTTGTATTCAACAAGGATAGTTTTTTTTTTTTTTTTTTCCTTAGCTGTATTCCTTAAACAATGCAACTTGACAGCTGCTTACATCACACTTGCATTGTATTAGTTATTATAATGTAAAGGTGACTTAATGGATGTATTTAGGTTGCATGCCATGGCTACTCCCTTCTGTGTGAACTGAGCATGAGCATAGGCCTGTATCAGGCGGGGAGGCGTCCCACAGATCCTGAAGATGGACTGCACATCCTAGCCTAGCTTCTTTTCCATGTGCTTTCTAGCATAGGCTTGACCCATGGGACCAAAAGGAGGAAAAACATGTATTCCTCTTTGTTTGCCTGCTGGCATTCTCCTGCAGCCTGAAGACTTAGCACATGGCTTAAAGTAAAAGGGCCAGTTCTCTCTTGACTTTACTCAGCCACAACCATAGGTGTCATTGTGGGAGAGGCTGCCAAAGTGGAGTCCCCTTCAGGCCGTATGTTTAAGTTCTTCCACATACCTATAAGTAGCTTCCATACTGCTCCATTCATCTGCTTGTACTTACCCACATGCCTCCTTTCCCTGGTGCTGTAGATCTCCAAATGTGGTTGCTTAGATCCCTTGGAAAGAAGCAGCCTTCATTCAGGGAAATTTATGAGCTTTACTGGGTCAAGCACTGAAAACAAAGTCCGCACTTGTCCCGTTTCTCTTTTAACCTTTGAATGCTTAGGTTTAAGGGCTGTTAAACTGTGCTTGCTGACATAATGTCCAACCAGGTTAATGATAATCTATATTAGGTAGCTGGAGCTGCCATTAACATCATACAATAGAGTGAGTGATTTAAGCAGTAAGAATTTACTCCCCGTAGCATTGGAGGCTGGGAAGTCCAGCAGCAAGAAGGCGGCTCCTTTGGTTTCTGGTGAGGATTCTCCTCCTGCCTTGTGGATGGTTCCTTCATTCCCGGTCCTCTTGTGTCAGGAAGATAGGGAGGAAAGGGGAGAGATGCGGAGGGAAGGTGCGGGGAGAAGACAGGGAAGCAGAGGCAGCAGTCTCGCTCTTCACGTCTCTTCTTAGAAGCATTCTAATTGTATCAGAGAATCTCACTCAGGACCTCATCATCTAAGCCTAACTACGAAGTAAGATCGCCCTGGAGCTCAGGGCTTCTGGTCTGGCGGGGGGGCTAGGCGCAGTTCCATCCATGAAGCCATTTTTCTTTCGCATTGATGAGAAGGTAGTAGCAATAGAAACGTTTCCACCTGAGTCAGCCTTGGAGTAGCGATCTCAACCTAGCTACACAACTCTCTTTAGAAGCTGCAGCAACACAGGGTTTCTTAACATAGATTGCTGCACGCCAATTCTAGGGCAAGAGTAAAATCACCTTCAGAAGTCTCTTAAAATATCACTTGCCCTCACTTCCTTGAATTCTCGGCTCCTGCAAGCAGCTTTGCTTTCTTCTGTCATTTTCTCCCTGAAATCTTTCCAAGTCCTTTATCTTCCTGATCCCCGTAGAATGAAGCCCTCATCCTCTGCTATTACTTGGAGCTCTCTTCCTTCTCCATTTACATGACACAGAGCACTACTTAGTTGCCTTTAGGTTTTCTCTCCACTAATAAGTGAATTTCTTAAGGGTTAAAACCGGCAAGCACATACTGTAAATTGTATGCACAGTAAGTTTTGACCAAATATATTTTCAATTAATAACTGAGGAAGATCCCATGTCACATACGTAGACAGAATTGTGACACTTTTATTTGTTTGAAATTACATCTCGTTTGGCCTACCTCAGTGATAGACTGAACTAAGATAATGTAGGACAAATTATTACTATTAATATAAGTTCTGCAGTATTATGAGACACATTGAAATTTGGTGTTTTCTTAATTTATTTTCTAAAATAAAGGTTATATTATTTTTAGAAAATATAGGAGGCATATCCCTTTAAGATTTCATTATTATTATGCTCTATGGATGTATATTAATCATCTTGAAAGAGACAGAAAGGAAATATCTTAAGCTTTGCAATGCACATGATTTCTGCCATGGCTAGTGAGCTCCGCCCTGTCTCTAGAAAGCAGCGTACTTTGCAAAGCGTGTTCACAGTTGCATGCTTTATTCTTGAGCATCTGAGTGGAGACTTTGCTGTGTTCTTCTATGGTAAAAAAGAAACCCTTCCTATTAGGGGACTGTGTAAAGAATTATAGTTTGTGGTCAACATAGTTATGACTTAAAATTTGGGAAACTGAAGATTGTAGAGAAGATTCAAGCTCAAATTCAGTCTTGACATTTGAAGCTTTGGCTGTCTGCATCTTCCTGTCATTTAGAGCTTGATCAGGCATGAAGTTAGCCAGACATCTAGGATGACATGCGTATTCAGTATCCAATTGTGATGTTGTTATTTCTGTCTTTGCTGCCCACAGAACCCAGCCCAGTGTAGGACCACTTGGTTCCCTCCAGCAATGTCTCATTGTGTTCCATGCTGGTGACATCACACAGAGCCTGAAGCCCATGTCAGCAGATAGCCAGCCTACCAGAGGTCATGTAAGTCATGTTTTAAAATTGTGCTAAACCCTGCAGACACATTTACATAATGGAAGTCATCATAAGTAAGATGCGGCAAACCAGGTAAAGTTCCAAATGCACAGGATTTTAAGGAAAAGAGCATGGTGGTTGAAAAAGAAAATGTCATTTGTCACATAAATGATTTTCACAGAACAGATGATGTTGCTTATAACAGAAAGATGCAGTGTTTTTGTTTTTAATGCATTTGATTATTGAAAGGTCTCAGACTCACAGTGATCATCCTGCTTTCAGCCTCTCCAGCACTGAGATTACAGGCATGTGCACTGTGTCCCAGACTCTGGCTGGCTTAGCCTGCCCTGAGAGCAGTGTCGGTACTGCATGTGGTGCTGGGGATTAAACTGCAGTCCCTGTGTTTGCCCAAGCTTTCCTAAGCAGTTGCTTTAGTCCACTAAGCTATCTCACTGGCCCCTTAATTTTTCCTAAAAGAGCCACATAGGAAATATTTCAAACATTGCAATGCAGATGATTTCTGTCACAGCCAGTGAGCCCTGCCCTGTTTCTATAAAACAGCTGGGGTTACACATAGGCATGGGGGAATGCCCCTAGAATTCTATTTCCAAATCATTGGCAAGTGATATTCAGCCAGTAGGCCATAGTCTTCCTGTCTCAGGCATGTAAATTGAAATTTTGCATCTCACTTTCTGCTGTACTATGAGTTTCATTTTGAAGGAATGGTTTGCTTCAAATTGCAAAGCAAATACAGTTCAATTACCTAACTTTTGAATTAGCTTGCAGATATAAGAGAGTTAGAGAAGAAATGTAAATTAGATTGTTTAATGACCAATTGTAATTTCTGAAAACTATTTGAGGACCATTTAAGATGAGGTTCACTCTCAATAACTGAACAAAATAAAGACATAGAAATGGAAATCCCAGCACTTAGGTTCTTGCTCGCCAGTGCATACCTTTCATCTTCAGTTTCAGTTTTTATGTAACTCTGCCAGAGACAATTTTGGAGGCTCTGTATGGGTCAAGAAGAGCAGAGCAGAAAGGAGGGGGTTTTACAGAAACTGAAACTCTTTACAAGAAGCCTCAGAAGGGACAGGTGGGTCGGGCCACTCTCGCTGAGTCATTTTTGGTACCAGATAATAATAAAGGAAATAGAAATGAAAAGGAAAAGGTGTGAATAGCATACTGTTTGTCAGTAGTTACCCTGAAACAAAACTTAGCCTTTAACTTCAGAGAATTCTTGGAAACAACTCTACTTCCTAGAAATTTTACTAAGAATTCCATAAATCAAGAGCCAACTTACTGGAAGTCTTTTCTCTTTAAGCTCTTTCTTTCTTTCTTTCTTTCTTTCTTTCTTTCTTTCTTTCTTTCTTTCTTTCTTTCTTTCTTCTTCTTTCTTTTTTCATTTTATGTATTTGGTACAGGGTCTCACTACGCAGTTCAGACTTATACTAATCCTCCTGCTTTCAGTCACTCTCCCAGTGCTGGGATTACAGGTGTGTGCCACCATGCCTGGACTCGGTCACAGGCTCAGTGCACCCTGGGGGTGGGCCCAGCACAGCATGCATGTCTGGGGATCAAATTCTTGTCCCTGCACTTGCCAAATCTGGTGCTTAGTCCACTGGGTTATCTCACCAACCCTAGACTTTTGAATTTTAGGTGCCAGAGCGGCATCTTGGCAGTGTCTTCTTCAATAGTAATAGAGTTCTGAGTTCCTCATGACCCTGACATAGGAAAGAAAATGAGTAAGCAACATTTCAAAATATTCTGCAATGATCAATTTGGGACCAAATAAATTAAAGATGGCAATTCTTTTGAAATGAAATCATTCCTGGAATATGCGAAAGATTCGCACAGGGATCTCCCCTAGTATGTCAGTAGGAGAAGCCCTAAGAAAATTCTCATGTGCTTTCTGTTTTTCTTTTAATGAATTCCCTTGAATCCCTGGAGTTGGAGCTTGAGTCATCGTGTTGACCAACTTTCCCATTGCTGGGACAAAATACCTGGCACCTATGATTTAAAGGAAGAGATGGGGGTCAGCGAGATAGCTCAGTGGACTAAGCACCTATTTAGGCAAGTGCAGGGACCAGGTGTAATTACTCACCCCCTGGGTGCTCTGAGGTGGCCACAGAGACCAGGTGTGAGGAGGCTGAGGCAGAAGGATCAGCATAAGTTCAAGCTCCATAGTGATATCCTGTACCAAATACATGTATAAAGCCAACAAGGGAAGAGATGGTTATTTGAGTCATGGTTTTAGTTCTTGGTCCACCAGCTGTGAGGCAGAGGCATTATGTCAGGGGAAGTGGCTCACTCCATAGCAGCACAACACAAGGAAGCCCAACACAGCATAAGAGAACACTCTAGAGCTCCAGAGTCACACCCAGGGCTGCCCTTTCTCTGCCTGCATCCATCCTCCTGGATCATGAACATCTGGGGTGAATGACACATGCCTCTGGAGCCCTTGGGACTTAATCAGTTCTCCAGGAGTCTCTCCTTTGAGACAGGCGGACAAGTAAGGTGAGGCGCTACACTTTCCTTTGTCAGGCGCTGAAAACCAGGGCAGTGATTGCTTATTTGTGGTGGGCAGTGATGGTTTTCCCGTCTGATGGAAGAGTGGGCTGGACTGAGGCCAGGTAGCACTAGAGGTCCCCAGTATCAGACTTTCCACATTGAGAGCATGTAATCAGGTGTAATTTGTTCCTGCTGTTACTGGACCCAGGAACCCGAAAGACAGTCCTAGAGGCTGTCTCCTCCAGCACAGCTTTTAGTTTGGCTCATTCACTGAGAGGCATTACTCTCTGATGAAGAGACGTTGGCAGGACTGCATCTGTGCTAACCAGATCTTGCTTGTAGTGATTTTATTTTATCTAACTTCCTAGAGAATAAGCATATTTACTGAGCAGAGTTTGGGCATGTGATAAAATAGTAGGGATCTCATCTGTGCCTACGCTCTGTCTAAGCTCCTCTCTTATATTTTAGCTAGCACTGTTCTCATAGGCTTGGGAGGCTTCAAGTCACTGTTTAAATTTTATTTGCTTGGGCCCGGCAGGATGGCTCAGTGGTCTAAAGCCCCTTCTTGGGAAAGCTTGGGCGGCTTCAAGGACCGTGGTTCGATCCCCGGCACCACATGCTGCGCCAGCCCTGCCCTCAGGGCGAGCTGAGCTGGCCATAAAAATGAGTGAATAAACAAACAAAGGTTCTGAAACAAGAAATAAATAAATAAATAAATTTTTTTTAAAAAAAGCTGTTTGTTTGTCTAATTTTCTTTTTTTTGAAACAAGGTCTTGCTACCTATGTATTCCAGGATGGTCTTGAACTCATTATGTAGCCTAAGCTCAAGCTTGTGATGATCCTCCTGCCTCAGCCTCTTGCACGCTGGGATTGCAGCTCTGTGCCACCACAGCCAACGTTGATGCTTTTAAGAATATTTCTTACTATCTTTCTAATATGTGCCCATTACAGAAAGAGCTAAACAAGAGAAAGATGTAAAGTGGTGAAAATATCACTTGTCATGTGGTTACCAAGAGGCAAGTTATTCCATGATTCTTTCCAGGGTTATCATACATGATTGATATAAAAATTATTGCTTTGTGACTTCGTTTGTTTTATAGAAAGCTGTGGGATTTTTCCTGTAACACTATATAAGTAAACAGACTTCAATGAATACGTATTAAATAAATTTAAAATTATCATAATCTATAATTAATTTGTCTAATTTTTGATACTAAAAATAGTACTCCTGTGAAGATATTTTTGAATGAATCTTTACCCATAGTCTATTGGTTAGTCTATTGGAAAGAGTAATAACACCATAAGAAAATAAAAAAATTTCATAGTAGGTTGTATTCATCAGGGTTCTCCAGAAAAACAAAGCAATATAATATGTCATCATATTACATTACGATATAATAATTGTTATTAGATTATCTTAACACCAGCAGCCACTCATTCTGGCCAGTGGTATGGCCCCAAATCCAAGGCCAAAGACACGAAAATCCCTGGAGAAGCTAAGTAAGAGTGGCTTCCTACTTCTACCCCTTTGCTCCTTCTGGGATCTCAGTCCGCAGGGAGGGTGCCAGGCACCACTGGGGCGTTGCCTACTGTTTCCTGACCTGCACGCCAGCCCTCTCTGGAAACGCCCTTCACAGCAATACCCAGGTGCACACCCAGTGAGCTTTCCAGGCATCTCTTCAATTCATTCTAACCATCCAATGAGCCATCGCAGAAAAGGACGAAGAGTGCTGCGGCTACGTCAGAAGTACTCAATGCGCAGGGCAGGAAATAGGCTCACTCTGAAAGCTTCCGGCATCTCTGTGTGAGTCTCAGGATCAGTGCCTCCTCATCCATGCTGACACGGAACAGTCCTTTCCACTTCCACAATGCACAGAGAAGTTCCTGCCAACTATAAATCTGCTCTTTAAAACCACCCAAAACGAGGAGGTTGAAGTTGCTGCTTGAGAGACCGGCAAACTCACTCTGTGGCAACGCTCACAGATAGTGAAGTGCCATAAAATCGAAAGGATGCTCTTTGCAGGCAAAGAAGCTGAGGTTCCAGTACTTCTGAGGTAAATTTTGTTAGGATTATAAAAGGAATGGCTACGTGGAAGGACCTTACTGATGTCAGGGACCACAGGCACTAAGTCCCAGAAGAGAGCCTTGTCCTGAATGAGGGGTGACTTTCGGTCCCAACGGAGTAGGAATCAAACAAATAGACACTTGAGCGTGCGTTTCTTGTGTGGTGTTTCTGTCCTCACGTGGACAGGTGGACAGGTCAACAGCTGTACAGCTCAGCTCTGACCAGTGCAATGGAGAAGTTAGCAGCGTGACATGGTCTTTTCCGTTTCCTGGAAGTGGCCCCTGTGGTACTGTGTGTGTGCCTCTGGCACACATAGGAGTGGCCTCACGTCCAGCACCTCTGTGCCAGCTTTGCTCTTCCCTCCTGCAATTTTCTCCTTTACTTCTTCCTGCTTTCCTGGAAGTGTGCTCCTTACTCAAGCATTCCTGCCCTAGACAATGACGTCAGAGTCTTTTCCCTTTCTGAGCTTCAAACACTGCATTCTAAGCTTTGCTTGCCTTTAATTTTTGTGTTGAGAAGTCTATTATGATTCTGATGAGCTTTAAGTTGTAAGCTTGTCTCTAGGAGCCTTTATATGTTTTCTTTTTGCGTTAGATT